>JAJKFI010000017.1:3375448-3388073 GCA_029204185.1 Lerista edwardsae | reverse complement strand
CAATCAATCAATCAATCAATCAATCAATCAATCAATCAATCAATCAATCAATGTGGCTGTACATCTTTTTAATGATGTTGGAACAGGGCCCTGGGTTGCAAACACACTTTCCTAAGAGCATTTGCTTCTGAATAGACCGACGGGATTGTGCTATTGGTAGAGGTGCTTGAAAACAATGTTGTTGTGCTCAGCCCACTGTGTCCAGAAAGACTTAGGCTGTTGTCCCATCTTATCAGAAACACACACCTCTATTAGGGCCGGATGGCTGGGAAGTGCAGGGGCTGTTGGCATTGCGCATTTTCCTCAAGGGCAGGGAGGGCGGAACTGATGACCTCTTCATTAATTATGCCGATGGAAACAATATCGCTTCATGAACTGATGGCTCAGAGGTTGAACAGGCAGCTTGATTCAAGACCAGCAGAATTGCAGGCACAAGTCCGAGCCTCTTGCAATGGCCTGAATCAGGGCCGCGCGGGCCGGGGATGGGGGTTTGGATGGCCACATCTGGGCCACATCTGGACTCTGCCTACCTGGCTGGAGGACCAGGGTGAGAGATGCATTAGCTGCAATCCCATTATTAACTGGGATTTGTATCCTGCCCTTTCTCCATTCGGCTCAGCAATGGCATAAGTCAGTGGTCAGGGAACAGGGGTAAATTACCCCAAATGGGGTAAAAATGAAATTCCTGGGGGTAATGGACGGTCGCGCTGCCGAGACACAGCCGGGCATGCATATGAATCTATATGCATGCCCAGCTGTGTCTTGGCAGTGCAACCATCCATTACCCCTGTTCCAGTTCTGTCGCTGGCTGGCTGGCTCTGTTTTGTTTTGTTTTGTTTGTTTTGCTCCGCCCTTTACAACTTCATATTTACATAGCATTAATTAAGCTCATTAATTAATCAAATAAAAAGCAATGGGTTCCAATATGTAATTTTTTTTTTCTTTTGTTCTGGCGGGGGGTGGGTAACATTGGCGTATCTAAATTTATTTTGGGGTAAAAGGTAAAAAAGTTCCCTGACCCCTGGCATAAGTGGTCGGCGTTAGCCCAGTTTAGCATCATAACACTCATTCATTTCCCAAACCTTTATTGACATAAATACTGTACAACAGATAACAATGCTGACACTAAAAATATACATGTAAATTATAACTTAAGGGTTAATTTGAGAATCTCAAACAGAAATCTAGCCACAGCTTCTGTAATAAGAGGGGAGGAATCACTCAGAAAAGTTTCAGGGGTGTTCGGCTGGGAAGATAACTAGGGTTCTAAAAATACCTTACAAACAGAAGAATGAGCTGGGCAATGAAAAAGTATGTGATCGAGGGTATCTGGAACCAAATGGCAAAAAAGACATAGTCGTTCCTCTTTAGGGATATTTGCAAAACGGCCGGCATGATTCGCTGAGGGAAAAATGTTGAATCGAGCTAACATGAATACTCTTCTCAACCTGGGGTTAATTAATAGGGAGAAATAATTGAAATGATGACCAAGGGAAGGAGAAAGACCAAAGAAAAGCGGAGAACAAGTAGGGTTCAAATTGGCTGCAAGAACCTCAAACTCATGCTGCCAGAGTTTGGATTTAATAAGGGCATGAGCCTGATGAATTCCTAGATCACTAAGGGATTCAAGATTCAAGTCAAGAGACAAAAGTTTGGTCTCGATCAGTTTAAGCCATCTAGAGGAAAAGTTATCTCTGAGTTATCATAACACTCTTGTAAGGCAGGCGAGGTTGAGAGACTGGTCCAAAGTCACCCCTTGAGCTTCATGGCTGAGCAGGGACTTACTGCAGGACACCCTGGGCACGATCCAGCACTAACCAGCACACCCCAGCTTCGCTCCCCCAAACAGCATGTTAGAACTCCCAGAGCCTGAAAAGTCTCCATTGCAGATCTGGTTAATCCCCGCAGCCAACACTGGCTCTCATTATCTCCTTCTTGCAGTTCCCAGATGGCTGAGGGGAGCCTTATCTCTGCTAATCCTGGGGCTCCCCTCTCCTCCGCAGGGGCCCCCAACCAACGCTCTTTTCAGGGCTCTGCTATCAGCTTGTGCCAGCTGGACAGTCACTTATTTTGAATACACCCGCACTGGCATCTCAAAAGGTGGAGAAAACAGCTCTGATTTAGCGAGATTAGCAAGGCTTGAGCTTTGTATATGTGTAAATGAGAGAGATTAAAATGAGACAGCACATCTGTGCACAAAATGAAACGCCCCCAGGGACAAGGAAAGGCTCAAACAGCTCATAAGAAGAGCCCCGCTGGACCAGGCCAAAAGCCCATCTAGTCCAGCTTCCTGTGTCTCACAGTGGCCCAACAGATGCCTCAGAGAGCACACAAGACAACAGGCTGCCTGCATTCTGTGGTCACTCCCTTGCACCTGGCATCCTGAGGTAAATCCGGAGGTAAACACACTGGTGGCCAGTCAAGATTCTCCACAGCATTTCTCTTTGACAGCCACCAGAACCAGTTGCTCCTCTTCAGACACGGATTCATAGGAACTGCCCTACTGGATCAGGCCAAGGCCCATCTAGTCCTGCTTCTTGCACCTCACAGTGGCCTACCAGGTGCCTCAGGGAGCACACAAGGCTGCCTGCATTCTGTGGCCACTCTGTTGCTCTTGGCATTCTGAGGTAAATCCTCAGGTAAATATGAGGTAAATGTGGACCGATATTGCTTGTAAAAACATAAGAAAAGGCCCTCTGGATTAGGCCAAGACCCATCTAGTCCAGCTTCCTGTAGCTCACAGTGGCCCACCAGGGGCCTCAGAGAGCACACAAGACAACGAGATGCTCACATCCTGTTGCCACTCCCTTGCACCTGGCATTCTGAAGAGGCCTATTACTAATGTAGGGAGGTTGCACAACCCATCATGGCCTATAGCCCACGATGGACTTTTCCTCCAGAAATCTGTCCAATCCCTTTTAAATGGCACCTAGGCCAGATGCCATCACCACCTCCTGTGACAAGAAGTTCCGCAGATTAATTACCCGCTGGGTAAAAAAAAGTATTTCCTTTTATCCATTCTAACTCTCCCAACACTCAATTTTAGTGGATGTCATTCGAAAATTAGACCAGGGGCCATCAGCCCAACACTCCCAAATGCCCCCCCCATGTAGCTGCAGCAACAGAGAGTGGGCTTTATTTGCATGACAGGGAGTCCCAGAGACCTCCTCAAGGTAAGGAAACATTCAAGGTAAGGGAACAAATTGGGCAAGCCAGCACTTCCCCAAGTAGGTCTCCTCGGATCTGTGCCAATAATTTGTGGCACAATTCAAGTGGGCCCAGGGAGGTGGATTGAGGTTGGTATGGGGGATAGGACATTCGGGCTTTTGTGGCCGGCACATTCCCGCCAGCAGCTCCCCTCCCCCATTCTTCTGGGAAGAAGGAAACTCGACTGTACCACCAACAGCCAGAAACCGGGGAGAAACCTGCCTCGGCAACACCCCCCCCCCCCACTGACAAGTTGCCTTTGTTGGCTAGACTATTTTGCTACATTACAGAATTTAATAAATAATCATTTCCGGGGGAAAGATATTCACAAGGGGGTCTGCTACGAGAATTTATGTTCTCGATAAGCCAGTGATGGTGAAAACTATGACACGCATGTCAAAGGTGACATGCCATGATATTTTGGGTGGCACGCCAGCATTCACCAACACCCAGTGGCATTATTCACCCGGTACGCTGGGCGGGACTTACCTTTGAGTGGCAGTCCGCCCGTTGTGTCACGCCGCGTTCCGCCGCTTTCCCGCCCGCCCCGGCGGGCGGGAAAGTGGTGGAACGCGGCATGACACAACGGGCGGACTGCCACTCAAAGGTAAGTCCCGCCCAGCGTAAGTCCCGCCAAAGGTAAGTCCCGCCCGCTGGCTTACTCCTGGCTTACTACCGTAGCACCATTGAGAGTGTCCTCACATACAACATTTTAGTATGGTATGGGAGCAGCTCTGTAGGGGATAAAAAGGCACTACAGAGAATTATTAAAGTGGCCCAGCATACCATCGGGCTCCAGCTACCCACCCTTGAAGATATTTTCGCCACCCGCTTTTTAAGGAAAGCACATAATATCCTTAGAGACTTTTCCCATCCAGCTTACAACTTTTTTGAATTGTTGCCTTCTGGCAGAAGGTATAGGACTATTAAAACTCGGACAACACGTTTTAAGAACAGTTTTTACTCTAGAGCCATAACAGCATTGAACAATGAACTGAAGTACCAGTAGATAGGGGCAGTCGGACTGTATTATTTCCTATTGTGTGGATGTTTATCATTCCCTATTGTGTGGATTTCCTGTTGTGTATTATTTCCTATTGTGTGGATGTTTGTGTTTCAGAGGAGGAATTTTTTGAAGGGGGGCGGGGAGTGTGGGGATTGGGGGGGATTGTTGGGAATTCAATGTGTGTGTTGGTTTGGTCTCCGGGTGTCAACGAATTTCATTGTATTGTGTAATACAATGACAATAAATAAATAAATAAATAAATAAATAAATAAATAATAATAATAATAATAATAATAATAATGAATAACGCCACTGCCAACACCCAACAACAACTGAGTTTGTTTTTTTGTAAGGATCTGATTTTTTGTAATGATTTGTAGTTTCTTTATGTAATGCATAGTCCCAGACGCGATTAGACTGTATTTTAAAAAAAATAATAATTAATGAATATGTAAATGTTTCTTTTTGTTGGGTGGGTGGGTGGGTGGGGGGAAGCGACATGCCAGGAGAGTCAAGTTAGGCAGTTTTGGCACTACAAACCTAAAAGGTTTGCGGCCACTGGTCTAGAGATTGGTGAACTGCTCTGGGAGCCAGTTTTGGCTGAAAAGCAGCGCATAAATGTAATGCCCGCATCTGCTAGGCACAACTGGCCCTCCTCCAAAGCAGACAAAGGTGGCCATTTCCTGGAGCAGCTTTCTGGTGCCACTTGAGAGCAGGGAGGTGCCACCTGCTGCATTCTACTTTGACCCTGGATGTGGACAATGTCACCGTTTCAGTTGTTCCCAGAAGCACCCAGCTGTCCCAAAAGCGCACTTGGCACAAGAATCGCCCTGCAAGTAAAGAAAAATATCCAAGAGTTCTTATGTGGCCATCATGATCTTTCCTGACCATTCTCTCTCTCCCTCCCTCCCTCTCCCTCCCCAATCAATCACATTGCATTGATCGGGGTCCAAATGGAGGACGGGGTGAATCTGGGGTGGCGACGGTTGCATGAAGCAAGTCTCTTTAAGCACCAAGGACAGCAGCCTCCGCCGGGTCATCTGCCCACACGCTGAAGGATGGTCACGCAGCCGTGGTCGCTGGTGCAGCGCTGGAGCGGGGGCTGAGGCTCGACCAGCCCCGTCTCCGGGTCCACAGCAAAGGCTTTGTCGGTGCCTTCCCCATTCTCATCTCTGCCCCCGAGGATGTAGATCTTGCCGTCGCACGCAGTTACTCCACAGCGCTCCTGAGGAACGAGAAAGAAGCGGCTCGAAAGATAGCGATCGGGGCCCATCGCCACGCCTTTTGCAGGGGGTGAGGGCGACTGCAGCTGAGGACATCGTACGTCCACGTGAAGCCGGCAAACAGAATCCTAAATCTCCTGTGTCTTCCGCTGAATTTATGACTTACTTTTAATACAATTGAGAGCACAATCCTGTGCATGTCTACTCAAGAAGTAAGTCCCATTGTGCCCAATGGGGCTTACTCAAAGGAAAGTGTGTATAGGATTGCAGCCTAAGTTGTCCTATGGCACATCCCCCATAAGGGAGGATAGCTGGTAGCCTTAAAGTACATTCATATTACAGGTACGCCCCAGAATCTGCTGTCATTCTGTTCCAAATCTCCCCCATGGATACCTGAAACTGTGGATGCTGGGGATGCCTTTTTAAAGACAGGGGAACATCCAGTGGTGTCATCTAAATGACTTAACAACAGGTACTCACTTTTGATTGGCACATGTCGGGACCCGCCCACCGGAAGTGACATCATAAGCCGGAAGTGAGGTCGTGGCAGGAAGGGACATGAAAAAAGCCCTTTTTGAGGCCACAGATGAGTTTAAACTGACCCAACAGTTGCAACAGTATTCCACAGCACCCCCAGAACATGTGAAGGAGGCCTGGCATCATGTTAAAACCCCAGAGCAACTCATTTTTCAGTGGCAAGGAAAGGAAAGGCTCCGCTCACTGCCTGCCTGCCTGGCTGGCTCTGAGAACATGCAGGCAACTCAAACGTGCAGGAAATTCAAATGTTGCAGGGGGCGGAGTCAACGAGTGGGTGGGCGAATGGGCAGGGCCAACTGTAATCCTAGAAACCGGTACTCGTGTACCCCCGCGTACCCCCTGCATGACGTCACTGGGAACATCAATAGTTTTGCAGCAACAAGGTTTAAAAAAAGGGATTTGTTGAATGTTCCCCTCTCTTTTTAATAGGCATCCCAGTGTCCATGGTATCTGTGGATAACTGAAACCATGGCTACTGCATCAGTGGATACAGTGGTGTCATCCAAATGATTTGGGAACAGGTACTCACTTTTGATTGGCACTTGTCGGGGTCCGCCCACCGGAAGTGAGGTCATAGCCGGAAGTGATGTCATGATTGTTGCCATGGATGTGATCATGTTTGTAATAACTTCAGCTTGTGGTTAGTGTTGATTTAACTTCTGTTGCTTTGCTTTCTAGAGATGTGTATATACATATTTTGCTTCAACTGTTCCCTGGTTAAATAGCAGGGGCCGGCTTCGAGTGGGCGGGGCCAGCTCAACTTCTAGGAACCGGTACTCGCGTAGTGGTGCATAGTGGGTACATGACATCACTGAGTGGAGACCAGGGCATGCCTGTACAAATTTAAACCGGTTTGAAGTGGAGCTAATAGAACTTGTAGTTTTGTGAAGGTGCTGAAGATTGCTACAGTGTTTCCTGGCGGAAAGCTGTGGCAGTCAAGAACCTCGCACAATCTGTGCATATTGATGATAGACCAACATCAGTCAAGAGACCAACTCTGTCACAGTGTGCTCAGACTGTTGAGCAGGGCCAGCATTACACATGCACACACACCCTAGTACCCTGGGGGTCTTGGCAATCACCAGCAGCATCCCCATTCTATGCACCATATTTGTGTAGGATATTGTGCATGCAGGTTTGCAATTAGATGAGAATGGAAAGGCTGAGACACACCCTGAGAGGTTTGCTTGGCCTGATGGTGATGGCAGATGCTGCTGTCAGAACACCCTCAAAGTCCTCACGATCTTCTCCTTACCAGCGGTCCCGGAAGAGAGGCCAGTTCGCTCCAGCTGTCCTTCTGGGGATCAAAGCTGAAAATTGTACTCAGGAGCCCTCCAGCCACATAAATCCGGTCGTCGAGTGTGACAGCATTGATGCACCACTGACTCAAGGGAGCAGGAGCCTGAAGGCTCCACATGTTGCCCTCTGGGTCGTAGCACTGCACCTGGGGGAGGAAAAGCAAGTCAGGTATGTGGACTGTGAGCATCTTCAACCTCAAAACCACAAAAACGGCTCCTGTTTAATGGCAGCTCAAATAAACAGCCATCACCAAACTTTTTATTTTGCAGATCACACACATAGGAACATAGGAACAGCCCCACTAGGTCAGGCCAAGGGCCCTTCAGGTCCAGCTTCCTGTCTCTCACAGTGGCCCACCAGATGCCTCAGGGAGCACAGAAGGCAACTAGATACCTGCATCAGGGTTGCCACTCCCCTGCATTCTGAGGCATTCTGAAGGAGATAACTTCCAAAGTATGGCAGTTGCACTTGGGCTGTAGCCTGCGATGGACTTTTCCTCCAGACATCTGTCCAGTCCCCTTTTATAAGGCACCTAGGTCAGACGCCCATCCCCACCTCCTGTGGCAAGGAGTTCCACAGATTAATTACCAGCTGGTAAAAAGGTATTTCTTTGTCTCTGTTCTCACTCTCCCAACACTCCATCTTATAATGTCCGATTACCTGATCTGTGCTGGTGTTGTCATCCACCGCGCCGCCAATCACATAGAGCTTGTTGAGGCAGGGGGCCGCGGCTGCTGAGCTCACCGCTTCTGGCAAGGGCGCCACCGCCATCCAGCTGTTCGAGAAGGCGTCGTAGCACTCCACACTGCTCAGGCGATCAAAGCCGTCATAGCCACCCACGGCGTAGATCTGTCATCAAGCAGCGGGGAGAGGAGTTCAGAGGTTGATAATGGACATGGGAATGAAATTAGAAGCCATGAAATTAAAAGACGTTCACTTCTTGGGAGGAAAGCTATGGCGAACCTAGACAACTTAATCAAAAGCCGAGACATCACCCTGCCAACAAAGGTTTGCACAGTCAAAGCTATGGTTTTCCCAGTAGCAGTGTATGGATGTGAGAGCTGGACCATACGAAAGGCAGAGCGCCAAAGAATAGATGCTTTTGAATTATGGTGTTGGAGAAGACTCCCCTGGACTGCAAGGAGGTCCGATCGGTCCATCCTACAGGAAGTCCAGCCTGATTGCTCTCTGGAAGGACAAATCCTGAAGCTGAAGCTCAAAGACTTTGGCCACCTCATGGGAAGAGAGGACTCTTTAGAAAAGACCCTCATGCTGGGAAAGATTGAAGGCAAAAGGAGAAGGGGGCGGCAGAGGATGAGATGGTTAGGCAGTGTCACCAAAGCAAGGAACATGAAATTGGGCGAACTCCGGAAGCTAGTGGAGGACAGGGCAGCCTGGCGTGCTGTGGTCCATGGAGTCGGACAAAATGAAGAGTCGGACATGACTTAGTGACTGAACAACAACAATGAACATGGGAAGCATATACTTTTGTTTGTGGATCTCTCATTTGAAATGGTTGCATTTCTTATTTTCTGCTTTAAGTGTATTCTCTGCTTTTTATTCTCTGCATGTTTAAAGTGGCTTATAAATCAATTAAATATAAAAACACAAACCAACAAAAGAGGCTGGAGGAGGGGTGGCAAAACTGTGGATTTGAGCAAAGTGCTCCTGAGTCGATCCTGCCAATTTATTTGCAAGAGAAAAGCCTGGAGAAAGGAGTTGATGCTATTCCTTCAAGGAATACACACTTCCAAGTTCCAGTTAGCCCTCATAAGAACTGGAGATTTTTTTAAAAAAAAAATGAAAGAAATGGCCGTAATATTGGATGTCTCTAGACCCAGAAATTCAGAGCTCCCTCTCCCAGGGGCATAGCTAAAGAAGTGCAGGGGGTTCAGTTGCACCGGGCAACAAGCTTAAGGGGGGGCAACAAGCTGAGCTTAACACTAGTGGCCAAAATGGTAAAAATTTTGGTATGTATGAATAATACCAGTGTGTTATACATCATTGGAAGGATAATTTAATGCAGAATGCAATGAAACACACCAGAGTGTAATATCTTTACTCTACCAAAAGTTATGGCCCAAAAAGCAGAAAACGGAAATATAACTGTGATGTCACTTCCTGTTGTGATGTCACTTCTGGGGCAATATTTTGCCCTCTGCACTGGGCCACATTTCCATTAGCTATGCCCCACTTTCTCCTGTATGAGCTACAGTTTGTTCAAGGAGAAAGACTGTTTCAAAGCTCACCAGTATAAGAGATGGGCAAGTCCTTTTGAATTGAAATAATTGATGCATCTAGAATAATCCAATCACAGAATTCCATTTCAACAGACAGAAACGATGCAACACATTTGAATTTCGCTGGGGCACATTGGTTTGTCGAGCCGTTGCTTCGGCGGCTACACTGGCTGCCGGATCTGTTCCGGGCCCAATTCAAGGTGCTAGTTTTGATGTTTAAAGCCCTTTACGGCTCGGGTCCGGGGTATTTGAGGGACCGCCTCCTCCCATATAATCCTGCCCGTACACTCAGATCATCTGGGCGGGCCTTTTGACTGTGCTGCCACCAGGAGAAGTGAGAGGGGCGGCGACCAGGAAGAGGGCCTTCTCGGTGGTGGCCCCCCAACTTTGGAATACCCTCCCCTTTGAATTAAGAACTGCTCCCTCTTTGGCAACATTCTGGTGGGGGCTGAAGACCTTTTTATTTCGAAAAGCTTTTAATTGTTGACAGGCTAGCTGGTTTTTATACTCTTGCTTAAATTTTATGATCCACGGGGCTTGTTGTTTTAAATTTTAATTGTTTTAATATTGTTTTTAAATTACTGCTTTTTAATGTTGTGAATTTTATTTGTATTACTGTTTTTTTTTGTAAGCCGCCTTGTGTGCCTATGGGCAGAAAGGCAGGGTATAAATTAAATTAAATTAAATTAAATTAAATTAAATTAAATTAAATTAAATAAAATTAAATAATAATAATAATAATAATAATAATAATAATAATAATAATAAGTCATTGTACATGACCTTGAGCTCTGAAGAGGTGTGTCATTTATTCATGGGCCTCCAAACTAAGGCCCAGGGGCCTCATTGGGTTCACCACAAGATTTTATCCAGCCCGTAGCAACTTGGTTTTCTTTTTTTCTGGTCAGAGCATTTGCTAATGATTGACATTTTTACTCATCACAAATTATTTCTTAGTTTAAGCATGACATTGTTTCTTTATAATTGTCACATTTCTCTTTTGTTCTGAATCATATCACGCTAATGACAAAAAAACGTTCCAATTAAAATTCATTCATTTAAATTCCATTCATTAATTTATAAAACTTTTTTCAGCCTGTGAAAATGTGTAAAATATAGAACGTAGCCTTCACACTGAAACGTTTGGAGATCCCCAATTTAAAAGAACAAAATTTGTATTTGAGTAATAGTTCATGGTGGAATTTGGATTGGTGATGCAGCTTAGATCATGTAACTTGGGCTTCTGTTCTATTGGCTGAAGTTTAAGAATATTCAGGGTGCAATCCTAACCTGGAGTTAGGCAGGCACAGTTAGGCCAGCAAAGTTTGGCCGGCACAAGGACCACCGTAAAGCGTGTTTGGACCATGCTCTGAGTCAGGGAGGACGGTGCACATCTGTGCGTCGGCCTTTCGGAATCTGAGAGTGGTCCAAACATACTTTACGGTGTCCCTTGTACAAGTCAAACTTTGCTGGCCTATCTGTGCCAGCCTAACTCCAGATTAGGATTGTGTCCTCAAAGTCATAAGTAGCCATGTTAATCATGGCAGAAATCAACAAGCTAAAATAGTTTGTAGCTTCAGCAGAACCAACCAAAATCATCACCAACTAAATAAAGATGATTAAAGTCTCTTTATTATTAGAATTGACCAGAACTGGGGGGAAAAGTATAGGGCTGCCAGCAAAAATTGGCAGCCAAGTATCAAGTACAACATACTCCATGTCTGATTTCAACATACTGCAAGTGTCTGTACTTTACACAAGAACACTGATGGCTGCTGTTCATGTGGACAGACACACAGGAGCACCTGGTCCCGCTAACACAACATCGTATCATGATGCTGTCAAGACCTGGGAGAGGGTGTGCGATATGCTGTGGAGCAGGAAGGGGAAACTCAGCAGGAACCCTCCATTCGTGGCAGCTTTGTTAGTGTGCAGTTTGCCCCTCCCAGCACACAGGTAAGCCACAGTCTGTTCAATAAGAACATAAGAAGAGCCCCTTTGCTGGATCAGGCCAAAGGCCCATCTAGTCCAGTTTCCTGTATCTCACAGCGGCCCACCAGGTGCCCCAGGGAGGCACGAGACAACAAGATGCTTGCATCCTGTTGCCACTCTCTTGCACCCGGTACTCTGAAGTAGCCCACCACCAATGTAAGGAGGTTGCACAATCCATCATGGCCTATAGCCCACGATGGACTTTTCTTCCAGAAATCCGTCCAATCCCCTCTTAAAGGCATCTAGACCAGATGCCATCGCCATCTCCTGTGGCTAAGAGTTCCACAGATTAACTACCCGCTGGGTAAAAAAGTACTTCCTTTTATCTGTTTTAACTCTCCCAACCCTCAGTTTTAGTGGATGTCCCCTGGTTCTGGTGTTTTGAGAGAGGGAAAAGAACATCCCTCTATCGACTCTATCCCTTCCGTGCATAATTTTGTATGTCTCAATCATGTCCCCCCTCAGGCGCCTTTTTTCTAGACTGAAGAGCCCCAAACGCTGCAGTCTTTCTTCATAAGGGAGGTGCCCCAGCCCCGTAATCATTTTTGTCGCTCTCTTCTGCACCTTTTCCAGCTCCACGATGTCCTTTTTGAGGTGCGGCAACCAGAAATGCACAGAATATTCCAGGTGCGGCCTTACCATCGATTTGTACAATGGCATGATAATATTGGCTGTTTTATTCTCAACCCCTTTTTTAATTACCCCTTTTTTAAAAAAAAACAACACCCTTTTTTAAAGGTGGCAATGCCAATGTCAAGCAGAGAGTGGTCCACCGAGTCAAGCCAGGTGGACAAAAAGAATACCTTTCCGAGGAGGGTCACCATCCTGTGCCTCCACCTGCCTTTCCGCAAGCTGGCAACCTTGACCCAGACCTTCAGCTGGGAGCTCAGCATCCAAACGTCCCGGCTGTCAACGTGGCCACCTTCAAAAGCAACATGCAGTTGAGGAGCCAAAGGAGGTAAATGTGAGGAAGTGGGGGCTGGAGGAGGGAGGGAAGCCGGAGGGTAAAAAGGGTGGATCACATACACAACCCTAATCAGCCGCCTTACACTGTCAGGCTCTCCATTCATCTGGCACACACACACACACACACACACACACACACACACACACACACACAC
>JAJKFI010000017.1:3330713-3367012 GCA_029204185.1 Lerista edwardsae | reverse complement strand
CAGCCCGCCCATTGCATACTGCTCCATTTCGCCGTCTTCCCTGCCCCCGCGGGGAAATAGACAGTAGACAACCTCAGAATGCCAGATGCAGGGGAGTGGCTTCGCTTCTGTCCAGCCCTCATTGGACCCTTCCCCGCAGGGGCAGGGAAGACGGCGAAATGGAGCAGTATGCAATGGGCGGGCTGCCGCTCACCCGTTCCTCCTGCCCAGCGTTCCGGCTGCATGACGCCGCTGGTTAACGCCAATCAGTGGCCTGGTTATTGCGGCCCTACAGTATGTGCTATCTTGCACCTAGGCAGGCTACCTAGCCTTGATGAAGACAGCTGGCCTTGTTAAAGGCACATTGCTTCTTCCACACAGGTGTTGGCTAATTAATTTCTCCTGAGTTCACAGTTTTTTACTGAGAAAATGCTCTCAGGCCTCCTTGCTTTTTGCCTCGCTGGAAAATGGAGTCCTGATACCGACTTCCCCTGAATCATTCCTGGTGGCCTCTGAGCTTCTGTAGACTCACCTGAAAGAACACAGTGCCGTTGCTAGGAGGGTGCACAAGCTACAGGCCACACCAGGTGATGCACACTAGGCGTGGTGTGACACCACTACTGCTCAATATTGTGAAAATCTTGGAATGTTTGACTAATACCATCATATCACCCCGATACCGAGTGTACAGCAGAATGCAATGAAACAAACCACGTTGAAATATCTGTATTCTGTCGAACATTCTAGCAAAAACAAACAAACCAGAAAAGGAAAACACAACTGCTCAAAACCAACCAATCAGACTGAGTGTTCCGAGAGCCAATGAGGTTATGATTATGTTATGATACAGCAAGGAACCAATACGGTGCTCGTGTGAGTCAGCTCTTAATTCTTCGTATCGGAGCTAATACTAGAACTCTGATTTAGTTGTGTGAGTGCCACGGGTTTTGGGTTGGTTACTGTTTGTTGAGTGACCCATACTTATATTAAAACAAAAAATAAGTAGAGTTAAAGAGGGGGGTTAGACCAACCCTAGTGATGCTGAGGCATTTAGGCTGTGTTTATTTTATTTTATTTATTCATTTGAAGACTTTATACCCCACCTTTCCCATGCCAAAGCAAATGCCCAAGGTGGCTTCCATGAGCAGGTTCCATAAACCACCATTTTTTTTTCCAGTGGGGTTTTTACAAATCTACAGTATTCTTGTGATCTGCCAATCCTCAGGCCCAGATGTTGCCTTCACAGTGTGGTTCTCTCCTTTGGCTGCCTGCCGTCAAGCCTCAGCAGCCAATTGCAAGTACCAGCCAAGGTCGCATTCCCTTCTTTGCCGGCTGGCCTCCTCACTCACTCCACCGCACTCTCACTTGCAGTGAGCTAATCAGCTCCACAGCGACTCTGTTCTGCCGCCACAGGTACTGCAGCTTGTCACAGCCTGGCCTCCGTCTCCCATCCAAAAGCAAACCGCAGATTCTCCTGCTTAGCTTCAGGCAGTGCCAGCAGCTCAGCCATCAGTCCACTCCTCCTGCCCTTACAATATGATATTGTAATTTATTATGTATGGTACAGGAGGAGGTCCATGGGGGGGGGGTTGATGAAATGAGCTCTTCCCCCAGGTGCTGTCACTGAAAGAACGGCAGGAATTTCCCTGCCTCACAGCTGCCCCCCTCCTCGTTTCCCTCGTGTAAGCGTCTCTAGAATGTCAGTGCCTCAGAGCAGATCTGGCCGTCCCGTTCTCTGTAAAGACCTACTCTAGAGCAGGGGTTCCCAGGCTCCTTGTCTTGGTGACCCACGGCAGCATCCTTGCTGGACGCCGCAGAGTTAAATGGCAGGCAGCCCAGAAGTCACTTCCGGGTCTCACGTGTGCTCCCCCCCCCCCCACATCCTTAGCCGTGCCTCACTGCATTTTCCAAATTGTGCTCCTTGCCCATGCAACACCCACTGTGGAAAACATGCCATGACATGACCAAGGATGCACACAGCATGCAACCCGGCAGCAATTCCCGGGCCATCCCCGTTTTACCCTGCAGCATCCTGGCCGTGGCAGGTCTACGCGGCACCCAAAATTAAGTCATGACCCCACACAGTACGGAAAACTCCACGCTAGAGCCACAACTGCAAGTGTGCTCGGCTCTGGGCATTCACATTTCTGCAGCTGAACAAACTATAGCTTTGAAACGCAAACCTAATTGGGGGGGGGGCAGCATCACAAGCCGAAAGCGCCCAGCCTTTGACTCTACAGGATCTGCCAGGAAGTGGTTGTCACAAGGCTGTGTCTTATTTGCCATCTCTGGATCGAAAAAAAATGAGACTCCAATTGAAAAAGAAATACGACTGCCGGCACGTCTCCCCCAAATCTCTGGGAAAAGAGTCTTCTACAACCCTCCGCATAGTCTTTGGGTGTGAGCACCAGGGAAAATGTAGCAAAAGTAGCCATGTAGCCATGAAAAGGCCATGACCCTTCTCTCCAACTCAGCTCCTATCTCCAGGGCACACCCACCTCCAGAGGCACACCTTACCTCGGGAGAGGCAGATCAAGTGGGCTGCGGTGGGGAGAAGGGAGGGCTTGCCCAAAACTAACTGAACGGACTTCGCTTTGAAGTGGGCAGCAGATAACGTGCAGGACCAGCTAGATAGTTGCAAGCACTGCGTCATCTAGAGAATGCCCGAGAACTGCTAACGCAATTAGTGTGTATGCTAGTAACAGATAATGAACAATAAAAGGGGGCTGGGAGAAGAGAAACTCTCAGAGAGAAACAAAGACCTCCAGAACAGATCCTTGTTGTCAGTGTCTTTTCTCTCGCCTGCAACCCTACAGAAAACATCTATAAATTCCATCATCCTAGTCATCCTCGCCAAGGCTAAGCAAGATTTATGCCGATTGTGACAGTGCCAGAAATTTTTGCACTACATCCCGATTTATTGATCACTGGCACCTCTCTAATGACATCGATAAAACTGCCACCCTAGAGCCACAGAACTCTATAAACCTGCCATTGATAAAACTGCCATTGGAGTCTCTTGGGCTATGCTCACCACCAAGGGTCAAGGCTAACTCATGACCCTTGAGGCAACATGCCAAATGCCCCCTCCCATTTTGCCTGGTGCTCTCCCAGTCTGTCCTCCACCCTGGACTGGAAAGGAAGAAGCGGGTGGAATAAAGCGTAGAGCAAAGCAGAGGGGAGCGGGTGGAATCCGAGACCACTCCCCTCTTCTGCAGTCTGTCCCTTCCTTCTTTTCCCCATCCAGTTAGTAGGAGGGGCAGGGGAATTCTGTGGCCCTCAGGCACCTTTTGTTGGTCACAGGAAACAAACACACAAGCCGGGTAGGAATCAAGTGAATATGGTTCCATATGAATCCGAGAATGCCTTGTGCTGCCCCCAGTTTATTGACTTTTATCAGCTGTGCTTGGAGTGATGCTGATCCAATGTTGTAGGGATTTGGTCCTTATTTGTATTCATGCCCAGCTTGTTTTTGAATGTTAATTTGTAGTGCGTTGTAACTGAGATGGTTACTTTCTAAGTAATTTGTTATTCGAAACAGATACATTTCTGATCTTATATTCAGTATTTTTATTAATTGAAACTGGAAGCATGTAAGCTTGAGAACTGCATGCCGATC
This sequence comes from Lerista edwardsae, assembly GCA_029204185.1. Taxonomy (NCBI): domain Eukaryota; kingdom Metazoa; phylum Chordata; class Lepidosauria; order Squamata; family Scincidae; genus Lerista; species Lerista edwardsae. The sequence continues at coordinate 3,363,414 of JAJKFI010000017.1, read as the reverse complement.
ATGACATATGCCAATGCAAGCACTTGCATGAAAGCACAGGACTAAATTCAAGGTCATGTGCAAAGAATGTGCCTTATTGCTATGCAAGGTTCTCCCGTCATGAACAATGATCTGAATGCCCATTTCATGCTATTTCAAGGCAGGAATGCTTTATACACAGGAAACAGGGCTGGGGCACCTCCCTTATGAAGACTGAAGCGTTTGGGGCTCTTCAGCCTAGAAAAAAGGCGCCTGAGAGGGGACATGATTGAGACATACAAAATTATGCATGGGAAGGATAGAGTGGATAAAGGGACGTTCTTTTCCTTCTCTCACAACACCAGAACCAGGGGACATCCACTGAAATTGAGTGTTGGGAGAGTGAGAACGGATAAAAGGAAATACTTTTTTACCCAGTGGATAATTAATCTGTGGAACTCCTTGCCACAGGAGGTGGTGATGGCATCTGTCCTAGGTGCCTTTAAAAGGGGACTGGACAGATTTCTGGAGGAAAAGTCCATCGTGGGCTATAGACCATGATGGGTTGTGCAACCTCCTTACGTTAATAGTAGGCTTCTTCAGAATGCCAGGTGGAAGGAAGTGGCAACAGGATGCAAGCATCTTGTTGTCTACTGAGCTCCCTTAGGCACCTGGGTAGGCCACTGTGGGATACAGGAAACTGGACTAGACGGGCCTTTGGCCCAGTGGTGTCATTCAAATGATTTAGGAACCGGAACTCACTTTTGATTGGCACTTGTCGGGAACCCGGAACCAGCTACGGAGCCCGTTAGGATCCAGAACTCCCGTTCTGGTCCGTTCCCCCTGAATGATATCCCTGCCTTCGCCCCCCTAGGAATCCGGAGTCGCTCCTTTTAACCCTCTGAGTGCCGGCCAGCCAAGAAGAAAAGCCCTTTGCAGAGGAATTGGGAGGGGGGAGGAGGGAGAGTGAAGTGGGCAGAGTCAGCCCTAATTTTAACTAGTGGAACTGAGTTACCCCGCGTTCCCCCTGCATGACATCACTGCTTTGGCCTGATCCTGCAGGGCTCTTATGTTCTTAAGTCCTGCTGAACACAGTGGGACTTGCTTCTGAGTAGACATGCACAGGATTGCACTGCAATTCTTTGACGAGAAGAACTTGCACTTTGGTCTTGCCTCTGATATTCCAGAGAGGGATTCCCCTCTTCAAAGTGCTCCTCAATTATGCTGGGAGCCTGGATGGCAGTTCAAGAGGCAGGTGAAGCCAGGTGCCAAAAAGGAAGACGTTAAGAGTGAGGTCAGCCATGCATGTTCAGCACTTGAAGAAAACCGGCTCAAGAGAAGATAACACTGTAAGCTTTTAGATACGGCCATGTGTGGCATAACAAAATACTTCTTGCCCAGGGCCCTGGGGTTATGCCGGCATGTTGTTAGCAAGGACCTGCACGAAGACCCAGCAGGCGTCCAACACAGGTAAGACTGTCAGCACATCACCCCCATCAAAATGCTTTTCAGTAGAGGCCCATTCACACAGGTCCCTGAGGCTGGATTTGCGTGTGCCAGAGACAGAACAGAATTATGGAGTGGAATGTACCACATCAGGATGCATGTGAAGGAGGCCATGTAGCACGCAAAACGACAGCAGAAAACTAGCAGATCAAGGAGAAATATTCTAACCCAGCCCTTTGTCTGCTGTGCTGGCCTTCTATTTGCAGGGATTTTTTTTTACTATAGGGAAGCATTCAACATAAGAACATCAGAAGAGCCCTGCTGGATCAGGCCAAAGGCCCAGTTCCAGTATCTCACAGTGGCCCCACCAGGTGCCCCAGGGAGGCACGAGACAACAAGACGCTTGCATCCTGTTGCCACTCCCTTGCACCCAGTACTCTGAAGTAGCCTACTACTAATGTAAGGAAGTTGCACAATCCATCATGGCCTATAGCCCACAATGGACCAGAAATCTGTCCAAACCCCTCTTAAAGGCATCAAGACCAGATGTCATCACCACCTCCTGTGGCAAAGAGTTCCACAGATTAACTACCCGCTGGGTAAAAAAGTACTTCCTTTTATCTGGTTTAACTCTCCCAACCCTCAGTTTTAGCGGATGCCCCCTGGTTCTGGTGTTTGGAGAGAGGGAAAAGAACATCCCTCTATCGACTCTATCCCTTCCGTGCATTATTTTGTATGTCTCAATCATGCCCCCCCAGGCGCCTTTTTTCTAGACTGAAGAGCCCTAAACGCTGCAGTCTTTCTTCATAAGGGAGGTGCCCCAGCCCCGTAATCATTTTTGTCGCTCTCTTCTGCACCTTTTCCAGCTCCACTATGTCCTTTTTGAGGTGCGGCGACCAGAACTGCACATAATATTCCAGGTGTGGCCTTACCATCGATTTGTACAATGGCATGATAATATTGGCTGTTTTATTCTCAACCCCTTTTTTAATTACCCCAAGCATGGAATTGGCCTTCTTAATTGCTGCTGCACACTGGGTCGATACCTTCATTGAATTGTCCACCAGCACCCCAAGATCTCTCTCCTGAGCTGTCACAGACAGCTCAGAACCCATTAGCCTATAGGTGAAGTTTTGGTTTTTTGCCCCAACGTGCATCACTTTACATTTGTCTATGTTGAAACGCATCTGCCATTTGGCTGCCCATTCCCCCAACATGGAGAGATCCTTCTGGAGCTCTTCACCCTCCCTTCTGGTCTTCACCGCTGGGAAAAGTTTTGTGTCATCCGCAAACTTGGCCACCTGGCTGCTTATCCCTGTCGAACACAGATTCCCCCCCCCCGCCCGGGATTCTGAAGAGATTTAATTCATTCCACCAACTTGTGTAGACCGGGGAGTGTTGAGTGATTGGACATCGAGCCACGCAGGTATCTGCTGAAATCGGAATACTCCTAGTAAGAGATTCAGGAAATAGGACCCATCTCTGAACACACACTAATTGTGCGTCTATTGTCCTCCCAGGACTTGGCAGGAAACCACTTTCCCCACTTCCTGTCACATGATTCCCCTCCCCATTTCCTCCATTTTGAAAAAGTGTAACTGGAGAACAGCTCCAAAGCTGAGCCTCACCCTCATTTTTAAAACTTTGATCGATAAACCGCAAGCGGTTGAGTAGAATTCTAAAAAAACACACAGACCACTTCAGCAGAACTTCACAACATACATATTTAAATAAGTTCGGCCAACAATTGCTGCACCAAGGACAGGAGCAGAGGAGACGACAACGGGGTTTGTTCCTTCGTGGGCTTGTGCCGGTGTCCAGGTTCACTGGCTGACCCAGCCAGGAGCCGGCCTTTGTGATCGCCAGCTTTCTTTTTGCAAACATGTCCAGCCACGTCCCCGCAATAAACAAGAAGGACCACAAAAAAAGGGGACATATTTACAAAAATCAAGAAAACCGCCCAGCTTCCCCTTGCTGAGAGGCACCAGGCCGCCCACGGGAAGTCCATTGCATGAGGAGTTTGGTAGAGGAGTTCGGGTCCATGGAGCTCACGCAAGAGCCGGCGCGCCAAGGCTGAGTGGGGTTTGCACGGAGTTCGCCAGGCCCTGCCCTTCAGTCGATCCGCAGCTTCGCATCGCGCTGGTCCATGGGCGTGATGACTTCGTTGGCGTAACCATTCTCGGAACACAGCGAAAGTTCGTCTGGCACATCCACGCCACTGTTGATTTCTAAAGAGAAAAGGCGGCAAAAGGAAAGTTGCTACTGCAGTGTGGCAAACAAAGCAGAACCCCTCCAGCAGGTGAGACGCAGAACTATCAGGCAGGAGCATCTCCACACAGAGATGGGGTCAACCAGGGGCGTAGCTACAGTGGTGAGGGGGGTGCAACTGCGCTGGACAACAAGTTATAGGGTGGTCAACAAACTGAGCTTGACACTAGTGGCCAAAATTGTGAACACTTTGGAAATTACGGATAATACTATCATGTTATATATCATTGGAAAGGTGATTTAATGCAGAACGCAATGAAACAAACCAGAGTGTAACAACTTAACTCAATCAAAAGTTATGGACAAAAATCCCAAGAAAATGAAAATACAACTGTGATGTCATTTCCTGCCGTGACGTCATTTCAGGGGCATCCTTTGGCCCACTGCACTGGGCTCCACTTTCATTAGCTACGCCCCTGGGGTCAAGGCAAGCGGAATGAGCAGATGAACGAACAAGAGCCTTTCTTTCCCTCACAAGTGTTATGGGGTTGTGGCGCATCCTTTCCAGCCGGGATTGAAGAAGCCTGAGGTTGCTGCTTCCATCTTTGGAGGAAGTGCAGAGGAAGGAGAAGCCGACCACTGGGGCTCTCTCAACTCAAAGCACTGCTGCCTGCTACGTGGTCCCGTCCCCAGGGTGTTTTCCCAGCACAGGACAGTAGAGGAGGGGGCAAGAGGTGGGCTGTGTTTCCACCCCAATTCTGCTAGCAAAAAATGCGCTGTTTGTTCCTCTATGCAAGCACCCGGTGAGCCCAATCCTGTGCTGCACTACTGTGGGTGCGGCAGTTGCAGCACTGGTGGTGGACGCTGCATGCAAGACATGTTTGCTCCACCCGATGAATAACCCACGCGGGTAGGGAGGATTGCACTGCCCCGTAACGCTGCTGATGGAGCCCCGGCCACGGGTGTCCTAGGAGGGGGCAGGTGGGCGGGGCGGGGCAGGCCCAGGAGGGGGTGGATTTTGAGGAGGTTTCTTCTGCCACTTCCTACACCTGCTCCTGAGTTCAGAAGCCCGGTATGGGGCTGCGCCTAAACAGCAGGCGCAGACTCAAGAAGCCCCACTGAGCTGACTGGGATTTACTGAGGGGTAAAGGGCAGTGATATCATGCAGGGGGTACGCAAGTACCAGTTTCTAGGATTACGGCTGGCCCCACCCATTTGCCCGCCCACTCGTCGACTCCGCCCCCTGCAACATTTGAATTTCCTGCATGTTTGAGTTGCCTGCATGTTCTCAGAGCCAGGCAGGCAGGCAGGCAGCAAGCGGAGCCTTTCCTTGCCTTGCCACTGAAAAATCAGCTGCTCTGGGGTTTTGGGACTGTTGGGTCACTTTAACATGATGCCAGGCCTCCTTAACATGTTCTGGGGGTGCTGTGGAATACTGTTGCAACTGTTGGGTCAGTTTAAAATCAGACGATTTGAAACCGACCCAACAGTTGCAACAGTATTCCACAAAAAGGGCTTTTTTCATGTCCCTTCCTGCCACGACATCACTTCCGGCTTATGACATCACTTCTGGTGGGCGGGTCCCGACATGTGCCAATCAAAAGTGAGTACCTGTTCTTAAATCATTTAGATGACACCACTGGGTAAGGGGATGAATGCCCCCTTCCTCCAAGGAGACCTGTAGCCACACAGGATACAGAGGCAGATGTTTAGCGCCCGCTGCTCCTGTGTGCACAGGACCGGGCTCTTAGTTGGCATTTTGAATAGCGAATACAGGATGCACAAACACTTGTCACGGCATCCTCCACGGGGAATGTGCCACAATGAGCAACGCAGAGGAGGGATTTAATTGCCTGGGCAAGGTGCACAAACGCAAATCCTACTGGGGAATGTGCAAAACCTGACAACCTGAATTTTAGCCTGTACCCAGGATCTGTGCCCATTTGTCAGCTGGAGGTTGTAGAGAAGCTGAGCAGGCAATGCACAAATGCCATTTTTATGCTGCCGATGTCTGCATCCTCTCCAGGAGGGCTGGCAAAGGTGAAAAATGCCTAATCATAGAATTGGAAGCCTGCAGCCGGAAATCCTCCTACAGCAGCTCCAGCAGGTGCCTGTCGAGCCTCTACTTGAAGGTCTCCAGGGCGGGAGAATCCACCACCTCCCTCCAGTGGCAATCTGTTCCACTGCCAAACCGCCCTTATCGTCAAGAAATTCTTCCTGATATCCAACAGGAATCTCCTGTCTTGCACAATGTGTATGCATTTTTCTGATCCAGAGCCCATTAATCTCATTATCACAGTAAAATATTTTTATTTGTGTTTTTTCTTTTTCAATGGTTTTATATATTGTTCATTTTAATATTCACTGTTAGCCACCTTGAGCATTTGCTCTTGCAAAGGAAAGACAGGATACAAATATTTAAAGTAAGTAAATAAATTGTGATTTACTTAAATTGTGATTTAATATAAATTTAATTGTGATTAAATTTATATTAAAATTTACGGTACAAGAACATTATATAAAGTCCAGCAGGCCCAGACGGACGAAGCCACATCGTAATGGGGAAAACACTGACAGTTACACGCTGCCAGTAAACAGCCAGGGGGTTTTGTGTACTGCAAGGAAGGGGCAGAGAGAAGGAAGGGCTCTACTTGCAAATCCCTGGAAAACTATCGACTGATCTACTGGGAACCGATTTCTGCCCTGGCTGTCCTTGTGCTAACTGCTGCTCTCTCAGCCTCAGTGTTCCCTGCCTGTAAAATGGGAGCATTAGCGGGTTGCTTTTGCTCAGATCCCTGTAACAAGCAACACAGATGAATAACTGGAAAGAGCGGCCCCGGGAAGCTTACTCTAAGGGCGCTCTATTGGAAAGGCCCAGCAGACAACCGCTGCCACGCGCAACGGTGGATCACATGAAGAAAGCAGGAACTGCCTTCCACCGAAGCAGAACGCTGGCCTGCCTGACCCCCTGCAGGGAAGCCGGGAAGGGCAAGGTCCTTGCCCCGAGGCGCCTGCATGCAAAGCAAGGGTCAGCTCCGGAATGGGGCTCTTTTGGCACAGCAGGGGGCCTCAAGCGGGCAGGTGCCCAGCCAGGGTGGGGTGCTCAGGCACCGTCTTCCTGGGCCTTAAAAACTGTCCTCTAAACCTCAGAACTCAGCCCGGCTTTAGAAGGGGCCCTCCGGGGAGTGCGGAGGAGGTGAAGGTGCACCACCACAGACAAGTGCAACGCGGCAAAAGGTCACTGAAAGTGTGCTGGAGCAGTGAGACTGGCCAGCCAGCTGGGGCCGGGGTGCACAGACCTCCCCGCAACCTCCACCAGGTGTGCTCAACACCCACATTCTTACCTTACGGGAACACAAAATCCCAGTGAGCCTGGTGCCACCTAGTGGCTAGAACCTGAAAGACACCGTTTCGAGACACTCAGGCGTAGGACGTGGTGGGGAAGAGCCAGGTTAAGGCTCCGCGTCCCTTCCCTCTGCACGGCGGCTTGTAACAGGCAGGAGCCTGAGAGCGGACACAGCGGCACACACAAAGCTGCCTGACAAGTAGCCGGACCCCTGGTCCACCTGGCTTACTGGAGACCACACCAACGGTCCAGCGTCTCAGGTGGGTCTTTTTCAGCAGCACCTGGAAGTGGCAAGGATGGAACCTGGAACCTTCTGCGTGCAAATGGCCTTCGGCCTCCTCCCCAGTCCCTATACGTATCGCTAACCCGACATGCCTACCTTTAAGGGTATTTATTGCGGTCTTTACCATGGCTATTATAGGTGTTCTGTAGTGTGTATTGCTGTGTTACTGCACCTGGGTCTCCCGGCCACAAGGGCAGAAGATTTAGTCGAGAGGGTTAATGCCTCCGTTTGCCTGAAGATAAGAGCTGAAGATCTGAAGGTCGCCAGTTCGGGACAGCCGGAAGTCTCTGTGAGCGGCAGACCTCGTTAATTGCGACTGATTAACAGCTGAGCTTCGGCTGCCTTGTGTGAGGGGGAGTTGTGCTGAAGTTCAGCTGCTTCTCTGGTGGAGCAGGGAAGCTGCTTATCAGCCAGCAAGAAGACAAACGGGTGGCCAGAAAGAAGGACTAAATCCAGAAAGATCCATCTGTATGTGTGTAGTTCTTGAAAGATAGAACGTTTCTGTAAAAATTGTAAAAACCTTCGGGGTTCTGCCTGTGTAAACCGCCTTGAGTTATTGTCATTAGAGAAATCTGGTGACCTAAGAAAGGCGGTACATAAATCCAAGTATTATTATTATTATTATTATTACCTGAAAAGATCAGTTTCTCTTTCATGATATTGACGTCCCGGCTGGACCTGTGGACGGCTGCGCTGAGCATGATCTGCTCGGGGTTGTAGGTCTGGATGCTGCCCAGGCGCCACCTGCAACGGAAAGGCGGGGCATCAAGAGCCGACTCCAGACACCCCCCACTCTTCTCGCACTGGGAGGGGGTCCCTGCTGGGAGCCGGAGCTTCCCCCCGGCCTGCCCAACTCCGGAAGGGCTCCGTCTCTGCCGTGCTCCCACCACACTGTCACCTGGCAGGGCAGCACCTTCAAGAGGCAAGCGCCTTTCTCGGGCTCTGGCAGCAGGTGGTGCTAGGATGGCTCTAGCCCAGCGATGGCAAACCTACGACATGCGTGTCAAAGCTGACACACCACAACGTTTAGGGTGACACACCAGCATTCACCAATGCCTGACAAAAACTGAGCTTGTTTTACTCATTTTTCAGTTTTGGAATTATCGGGTGTTTCCGTATATAATACACAGCACCACATATGATTGGACTGTATCTTTCGTTTAAATAAATGAATATAAAGAATTGTTTCTCTTTTGTTTGGGAGGGGGGTTGGCACACCAGCAGAGTCAAGTTAAGCATTTTCCTAAGTTGTGACACACCGAGCCCAGAAGGTTTGCCATCACGGTTCTAGCCTGTTGTCCTGTGGCTCTAGGGTGGCTGTTTATTAAAAAGCTTATTGCACAAACGAGGTCTTCCCATCTGTGCCATAGAAAATGTGCATGCAGGTATACAGGCACACAGGCCAGGACTCCCCCCAAAGTCTTTCAAATAAGATTCAACTTCTCATATATATTTTTGCCTGGAGCGGTTTACTCACCTGGAAGTGATGGGAGGGGGGAAGTGGAGTTAAGGATCAGGCCCACAAGAGATCACAACATGCTTTAGAAGGAAAGGTGAGGGACGCCCACGGGAAGGAGCAAAACAGTGGCCAAAAGAAGAGGGTTGCCCTGTGCCCGCAACCCCATTTCCCCCCCCCACGCCCCGGTGCTAGCAAAGCAAGGAAGTGGGGTACGTTGCACTCCGTCCTGCAAAGGTGGGGAGAGGAGTTGCTGCACTGATGCTCCGTCACTCTCACTCGAAGAGGAAGAGGAGGAGGAGGAAGGAGGACCAGGTGAAGGTCAGAGCCGCCACATCAGCCACTCCTGCCTCCATCAGGCAAAAGACCAGCAACAGCATCCTGAGCTGTTCAAGCAGCTGCTGATTCCAGCAGCACTCAGACTTCTGAGCACTGTCCTTTCCGAAATCCAACCCCCCCCCCCGCACAGCCACCCGCTCCATTAATGCCAGACACGGAACATGGACATCACAGACAGAACTCGGACGACCCTGGCACAAATGCGCACGGACAGCAGTACTGGGGGGACCAGGCACGCAGTGGTGGGACGACCGACTTGCACAGGCCGCGCGCTGGGCTCGAGGGCTCCACCTGGTCCTTGTGCTTGGACAACCCCAACCTTGGCATCCCACGCACAGGAGGCCCAATCCTTGCTCTGAAAGACTTTGGGCCCAAGCGGGACAGGAGGGTGACAGAGCCACTGGCATCCACAGCAGGCCTGTGGTCAAATCCTTATCAGGAGGAGGCAGGGGCCATTCAAAAGCTCAGCACGGAGAAGGTGAACTCTCCCCCTGCCCAAACATCTTGCCCTGCTGTCTCTCCCTCCCACAGTGGAGGCTGAAACTGGAAGTGATCCCTGCCAGAAGACTAACTGGGCACAGTGGTGGCAAATCGCCACCTCCTCATGCCCATAGATCCAGCTCCACACTGCATATCTAGTCACCTTTCCCGCAGCTTCGTAGGGATCCGGCGAGAACCAAGCTGAGAACCTGCCACGGCTGCCTCTAGCTTTGACCCTCGGGGGCAAAGGCCCTCCCAAGTGAGCAGAAACTCAGAGCCCAGAGCCCCCACCTCCTTCCCCAGCCCCAGATGGTGAAGGCACGGCAAATCACCCACTGCTGCCCACATGCAGACCCCCCACAGAAGAGTCCCAGATATGTGCTCTGTCGTAGAAGGGGAGGAAAGAGAGAGCAGGCGATGGGGATACAACGCAGGAGCTGAGAGCACACAGAAGCTGCCTGGATGATGCACGAGAAGGTGAAATAGGTGCTCCCTCCCCTAGCCTGGTGGGTGGTACGGTCTTAGCACAGCCGTCCAAGCCAAGAACGTTTGCACGTCCAGGAAGAACAGGCCGTTCCACGTAGAGAGGGGGGCAAAATCCCATATTTAAGGTTGCATCCAAAGAAAGTCAATCACGACTAAATCCCACTGAAACGAGCGGGACTTGAGACGGCCGCGATGTAGAATTGGTCTCTCTGGTTTGAACAGAGCTCAGTTATGACTAAAGTTTTTTTCCACATGGATTTTGCTGTGCACGTGAAGTGTGCATGGATTAGGGAGCCCCAGTCAATCACAGTCTCCCAGTCCATGACAGAGTGAAGGCAGTCATCGGACAAAAAACGTCCCCTGTTTTGTGAGGTTGCAAAGGGAGCCAGTTCTGTGCTCTGTGTTCATTTACAATACTGGGGAATTTGGGAGAAGCTCTAACATGGTGGCACAGCGAGTTAATCCGCTGCTGCTGGGCTTTCTGACCGGAAGGTTGGGAGTTCAAGACTGCGCAACGGAGTGAGTTCCCGTTGCTTGTCCCAGCTCCTGCCAACCTAGCAGTTCGAAAGCACCTAAATGCAAGGAGATAAATAGGGACCACTTCGGTGGGAAGGTAACGGCGTTCCATGCCCTACGGCGTAGAGTCATGCTGGCCACATGACCGCGGAAGCTTGTCCTCGGACAAAATGCCGGCTCTACAGGCTTTGAAACCGAGATGAGCACCGCCCCCTACAGTCGGTCACGACTAGACCATTCGGTCGTGGGGAAACCTTTACCTTTACCTAACACACAAACCTGAGAGGTACACTTTTCTCCCACACACCACAAGGTGGCAGTCACACCCATTCCCTTATCTTCTAATGGTTCTACAGGGGTTCACCCTGCAGGCTGGCCAGGGATTAGGGATCCATGACAAAGTATGGAATAAAAGCTTTTTCAAACACACACACAGAGCGGACCCTCCTATCTGTGAGTGCTCCTTGTTGGAGCTCCCGGAAGTGCCTTCCGGCCACATCCGGGAACCGTTCTGAGAGGCAGGGAGGCCGCATCCAGACTCCCTGTGCCTCAGGAGGTCTGCTAGCGACTTCTGAAAGGCACCCCTGATTTTGCAGGCCCTGCAGATTCAATTATCTGCAGAAATCAGTATTTGGGGTATGTGCTTCTGGGAACAGAACCCCCTCAAATATCAAGGGCCCACAGTAGCACTGTAGTAGGGCTTGAGGCAGGCACCACGTTTAGAAATGGTTGCTCTGCGTATTGGGGGGAAAAGGCTGCACGAACTGGACTTCCACTCCTTGGTTCTCAACCTGCCCAGGATGAACAGGACTATCGGAGCTGTCAAGTGGGGGGGGGGAGAAGAGGCAGCCCAATATACTTGTGCAGCCCCATCTTTTACCACAAAAGGAAAGACGCTGGGCAAAGCCCAAGAATGAAGCTCAGGAGCTGCTCCACATGCAATGAAGATGGGGGCGCTGCAGTCCTGGACGACACTACTTCAGAATGCTCCACCACATAAGGAATCTTCCCTGCGTGCAGTGAGCTAGCCTATCAGCAATCAAGGTTTAGTGAAGGCCTGACCCTGATTGGCTAGTTTACGACATGCAGGGAGATTTTTCCCTAGGGGTGTGCAATGGACAAGATCTCACAGGTCAAAGACATGCAGCAGACAGTTGTGCATGTTTTACTCAAGAAGTAAGTCAGACTGTTCAGTAATCCACTAAGCATGCTAAGGGTTGCAGCATTAGTGCATTTTAGAATACAGAAATTAATTATCACTTGCACTGTCATCTCAGCCTTACAGGAATAAATGCCAAAACTTCTGTCTCTTGAACTGAGTGTCAAGGGAACAGCCACCTGGCTTTAGTTTGGCTCACTCCTGAACAATCCTTAGGGTAGTTTCAGCTCTTCCACAGACAGAAGGTGCTAATGATCAAGGAAATATCTATGTATTTTTAAAGGGAGAGGCAGAGAGATTGAACAGAATGGTTTTCAGTACCACAATTAAACCTAGCTGAGAGGTAATGTACTTTATGAAGAGAGCTACACATGGAACATCTGGTTAAAAACACACACACACAAAAGAACAAGAAATCAAGGCTTAACTGCAAAAGAGGGTGCACTCTATTCCAAGTGCTCTGGAGGAAGGAAAGAGCAACTGCAAGAACGTGGGTTATGATACTTAGGCAGCCTCCATTCAGTAGCACTGTGAGCTTGCAATTGCAGGAATTTTTTTTAAACACCCTAGAACGCCTAAGAACACAAAAGCAGCATCTGCCAAGACCAGTGCTTTACTTCCTAATCTGTGGGTCACGACCCACCATTGAGAAGCAAAACGGGGCCAAGGAGAGTGGCCCAGTTTTGGGGGGCCCAATGGCACCGATCGCGACACCAGGGGCACCCAGGGATTTTTTAAACATACCTGGTGGGTGGCGGGGGGCTTTGGAAGGGTTGGAGAGGCCCACAGCCCCCTCCGTGGGTCCCCCTGAAGCAAAGGGAAGTCCCATTCTGTGAAAACGGAAGTGTGCTTCTGAGCACAAAACAGGACTTTGCTTCAGGGAGGCCCGTGGAAGGGGCTGTGGGCTTCCAACCAGCGGCGTCATGCAGCCGGAACGCTGGGCGGGAGGAACGGGTGAGCGGCAGCCCGCCCGTTGCGTTCCGGTCCGTTTCACCGTCTTCCCCGCCCCCGTGGGAAGACGAAATGGACCGGAAGGCGAAACGGACCGGAACGCAACGGGCGGGCTGCCACTCACCCGTTCCTCCCGCCCAGCATTCCGGCTGCATGACGCCGCTGCCTCCAACCCATCCGAAGCCCCCCCCCCCCGGTCCCACCAGGTATGGTAAAAAATCCCAGGGTGCCCCCAGCACCACAATCGCTGCGGTACCATCCGGACACCCTCCTCACCCACAGGCCCCGCTCCTGCAGCTACTTACAGCGGTCCCAGTGTCCGAGCAGGCCTTCTCCTTTGGGAGCCACTTCTTAAGACTATTTCAAATGGCCGGCACTGAAGCAGATTTCACGCGTGCCGAGTTAAGACTTCCGAACGGCTCACCACGCACACAAGTTGAACTTGTACAATCGCTACTTTAAAGAGATGCCTCATGCCTTTGTGGGCTGTGGTCAGCAGCTATCATCGAGCAGTGATCCGGGCATGAAGCTGCTTTCACAAATTAAATCACGGGAAAAGTCATTTTCTGGCCCATTTGAACTCGGGGCCTTTTTGTCCAAGCTGGGCTTTATCAGAAAGTAGGTTAAGCGTTTGCCCTGGGATGGCATGCAGTGTCAAGCCGCAGATGGTCATTTGTGGGTAGGAAACAGGGTTGGTGCAAGCTATCAGTGGAGGAAAGGAAGAGCTGGGGGGGGCAAGGAGGAGGACTTGCTTTAGCTCAGTGGCAGAGCACCTGGCTTTGTATGCAGGTCACGCTGCATTCAAGCCCCATCCTCTCCAGGGCTGGGAAAGATCCTTTCACACTGATGCCAGACCACTGGCCAACAAACCTCAGGAGTTTGCACTGACTCAGTACAAAGGGGCTTCTTACTTACATTTCGGAGGCTGGAGAGGTAACAAACTGTGGAAAATGTTTGGGCTGCACAGGAGGGATACCAATTTGACAAGGCTTTGTTGTTGTTGTTCAGTCGCTAAGTCGTGTCCGACTCTTCGCGACCCCCTGGACCACAGCACGCCAGGCCTCCCTGTCCTCCACCAGCTTCCGGAGTTCGCCCAATTTCATGTTCATCACTTCGGTGACACTATCCAACCATCTCCTCCTCTGCCGCCCCCTCCTCCTTTGGCCTTCAATCATTTTTGACAAGGCTTTAGATGTTATTATATGAGTAACCGACAAAGAAAAGGGGTGGGAACAGCTACCATTGGTGGAGTGGCTGGGCCTGCAAAAAGGGGCACCATCTCTTGTGGTGCTCCAACGGCAACATCACATCTATAAAAGCAGAAGCCAGATAGCCAAACTGCTTGCAACAAAAGGGCCCAAAAACACCCTGAAAAATGAGGCCACCCCACCGTTTTATGCCCCATGGAATGGGGAGAAGAGCCAGGCAGTGAGGCAGCAGGTCAGCTGCAAGGGGTGTGTGTGGATCCTTTGGCCTCCCAGGAGCCCTTAATACAACTGGGAGCGCTCAACATACTAGCTCTGCTGTCTTGCTAAGGTGCTGCCACAAGCAGTTTGGAAATCACTGCTGCAAGAGATGATTGGACTCTGAATTCGAGGCTGTCTAAAATAGAATCATTGGAAGGTACCCTACAAGGTCATCTAGGCCAACCCCCTGCCACAAAGGCGTGCAAACCACAGCACCTTCGCTTTTACTTTTTAGTGGATTTATAAGCACCACCATCGGGGGGAAGAACTGTCCTGCTTCAGCCCCAAATTTGCAGCAATGCCTTACAGGAAAAAAGGAAAGAAAACAAGACAGAAGGTGGGATGAGGAAGGAGGCACCAGAAATTACCTGATTATGTGATAGCTGTAAAGATGCCAGAATGCAGCAGCAGAGAGAGAGAGAGAAAGAGAGAAAGAGAGAGAGGAGGAACATGCAACAAACGTCAGAGCAGTAAGAAAATAAACAAGGCAAGGAGGCTGGGTGGGCCCCCCTGAGAAGTCGTCGTAGTCCATCCCCCCCCCCCAGCAGTGAGGCTAACAACACAGAAAAGAATCAAAGCATTTCATTACCGATGTGGAAGACGGAGAAACCAAATTGTGGGGGAAGAAGAGGCAAAGATGGCCCTTCTTTGGCCACCGGGGGGGGGGGAGGGTTGTGGTTCAGTCCCACGGCCACCCCCAACTCCAGTAGGCAGGGGATTCACTTAGCAGCCTGTTCTCCCACGGCTCCTCCTAGTTAGCTGGGACCTGGCCGACTCCTACTTCTTCCCTGGCCCTCGACTGTCCTAGTTCCCTCTCATCAAACGAGGGCTCCTGAAATATTTCAGTATTCTACACAGATTTTCTATAAGCCAGTGTTACTCAAACGGTGGGTGGGGACCCACTTGGTGGGTCGCAAGCTGATGTCAGGTGGGTCGTGGAAACCTGGGAGCAGCCATCTTGGAAACTGCAGACCTGACTCTTGTTGTATTTCTTTTGAGAGTGTTAACAGTTTGAATTTTGAAGCCAGTGTTTTTTTTAAAAAAAAATTTAGTTCTGTGCTTTTACATATTTTGTCCTAACCTTGCTTTCTGTCAGGGATCTTTCACAGTTGTACAATTGTTGCAGTTCAGGAATGCCAATTTGCTTTCCAGGAGTGCCGTTTTATTATGCTTCAATGACAACACTTCCTGCTTGATGAT
Source organism: Lerista edwardsae (assembly GCA_029204185.1). NCBI lineage: Eukaryota > Metazoa > Chordata > Lepidosauria > Squamata > Scincidae > Lerista > Lerista edwardsae. Next base: position 3,348,120 of record JAJKFI010000017.1, on the reverse strand, counting down.
GTCACTCCCTGCCACACATCCCTTCCTGGTTAATGACATCATTTCCGGTGGGTCCTAACATGAGTGCCATTCTAAAAAGTGGGTCCCGGTCTAAAAAGTTTGAATACCGCTGCTCTAAGCCACATAACACATTATTCCTGTCCTTTCAGGACTGGACATGCAGCCCAGAGGCCAGCCACTAGAGGTCTCTGGGCCTTTACTTCTGGTGATGGCCACGAGGTTGTGCAGTTTCACAAGGAGATTGCACAAATGCCTGGAGGACTGGTCTGTCCACAGCTACTAGTCAGGACGGGCATGGACTCCCTCCAGGCTCAGTGGCAGAATCCTCCAAATACCAGCCCGTGGGCTGTGGGAAACTAGAGGCTAGACTAGGTGGTCATTCTGTGGTCTGATCCAGCAGGGCTTTTCTTGCACTGGAGTGTCTGAACGGAGTCATTCTCCTCACCCCCTTTTCACAGTGGCCCTTTGGAAAAAAACAGGGAATCGGACACAAACTGCTTTTGGTCTGCTCAAAACCCTTTTTCTCCCTGCAACATCTCTTGAATATTTGAGACTGCCTTTCCCCGTCCAATGGAGGGGTCCAAGGCGACTTGCTCAAATGACCTCTGTTCCCAGGGTCAAGGCGAGGGCTCCTAAGGCTCCCCAGGGCTTAGAAGCGATGCAGGAAGTACCAGTGGCCTTTGAAGCAGGACTCTGAAGCAAGTGCATAACCCTAAATCCCTGCTCGTTCATCCATTTGGCCATCAGGAGGGCTTTGGGGCAAGCGTCAAACTCTTGACACATCTGCCGACATTCCTTCCCAGCCACAGGACTGTCCTGAAAGCCCATCTGCATGCTCAAAGAGGAGCTCCTCCCGGCTCGGACCACCTCGCAGGGAAGGCGTGGCGTGGCGTGGCAGGGGTCTGTTCCTTGAAAATCCCTCTGAGGTCAAAGGCTCCCTGGGCGTAAACAGCCAACATCTCAGGAAGAAGAATCAGGCTAGGAAGGCTTCTCCCTACCATTAATATTACACATTCCACATGGGGAGAGATTTGGACATGAGCAGTGATGTCATCCGGGCGCGCCAGGAACCGGAACGCCCGGATGATTGACAGCCCTCCGCCCCTATGGTGGAGGGCTGCCACGCCTCTCCAAGCCTCACAGCGCCCGAATCGCTCCATTTCAGAGCAATTTGGGACGCAAGGGAGGGAGGGAGGGCCTAGCAGCAGCTCTCGGAGAGGCGGCGCGGCCCGGGCCCTCCGCAGAACTAGCAGAATGGCGTACCGGGCCGTTCCGCCTGGATGACGCCTCTGGACATGAGGCATTTTAAAGCAAAAGATTTCCTCCATGAAGCGCACAGCCTTTAGAGGGGGCACAAACCATACACCCTTCCCTGCACTTTTGGAGTCGTTTTCTGGATAGAGGATGCAAGATGGTTACTGAACCTCCACGGCCCCTTTCTATACTGGCAAGGGCAAAATTCTGCAGGGCGAGTCTCCCCCGTCGTGCGCTGGATTCCACAGCCATCCCATCTGCCCAAGGGTTTCATGCGCTCATTGTGCCAAAGTGGCATTGGAGGGGTCGCAAAGCAGCAGTAGCCGCCCGGTTGCTCACTGCTGCCCCCAACAGGAAGGTCTTGGCCCTCATTTCCAAGGGTTATTATCGTCCGGCTTTTGCAAGGCATGATATAGCAAAGCAGCTGACCTGTGGCAAAGCTACTTACTTCTGGAATATAAAGACGCCTACAATTACGACGAGAGAAACGAGATCAGCTGTTATCCAGATCACAGAGTACACATCTGGTGACTGAAAGACAAAAAAGACAATAATGCCCACATACTATTGCATTATTATGAAAATTAGAGCGCTTTCTCTCTCTCTGAAAAGGGAGAACATTTAGATTTTCTGGTCTGATGTTCCCTTTCCAAACCTACCTTCCCCCTCCAAGATTTTGCATCAAAAGGACACATATTCTGCAATCAGCACACTTGGGTCTCCCTTACCCGATTTACTGCAGCCTACAGTAAATTGCAAAATGTGGAGTAAACAAAAAGCAATGCCCAAACTCCTGTCTATTTTCATCAAGAGTTGGGAGGCAAGAGGAAGACGCTTATGGCTGCTAATTGCTTATCCAGGACAAACAGAGGCCACAAAATGGAAAAGAGAGTTCAGGGAGGAACCCACAGCCAGTGGTGTCATCTACTCTCTCGCAAGCCGGAACGCTGGGCGGGACTTGAGTGATTGACAGCCCGTCGTCTCACTTCCGGTTTCTTCGCGCGCCCCGCGCGGCTTTCCCTCGCCTCGGAGGGAGCGCCTGCTCGCCAGGGGGGATGGGGGGGGCGCCGGGTGCCTGGGCGAGCAGGCGCCCCCTCCGAGGCGAGGGAAAGCCGCGCGGGGCGCGCGAAGAAACCGGAAGTGAGTCGACGGGCTGTCAATCACTCAAGTCCCGCCCAGCGTTCCGGCTTGCGAGAGAGTAGATGACACCACTGCCCACAGCTCACAGACAATCGCAGTCCTCACTTGAGGATCCTGCATGTACACGGTGATGAGAATCTGGATGGTATAAAGAGTCATCCTGTTGTGACTGTGGCCAAAATTGGGCATGAGCCCCTAAGAAGTCAGGTTAGCCATGCCCCACCTACTAGTTCTTCTTTTAAAGAAGGAAAGGTTGCTGAGGCTTGGAGGTGATGGCTCACCTTTCCTGAGTAAGCAGCCCTACATTTTAGCATCTTCATAGGAGTGGCCTTGGTTCACGACGTTCACATGCTGCAACACCCCAGGATCCCAGCACAGGGGCCAGAACACACCCAAAGGAACTACTCACCGTGACTCTCTTCCCCATATATTGCTACACTGTATAAGGGAACAGGAGCTTCACTCAAAATTCCTTCCATCTTTATGACCCAACAATCTGGGCCAAAAGGAGGACATGTGATTACATTTTTGTTAGCAGGAAAAGATGAGTCTCGGACAAGACAGGTTTCTTAAGCTGTGTATCTCGCCATACTGAATGTCGCCTTAGAATGTGTGCTTATTATAATGCCCTAAGTGGGGATAGGAGTTTTGTGAAATGTGCTTAGCATTGGTTAATATGTGTATGTCAATACAGGTTCTGATCTGAATGATTCACTGCAGGGGAATATGAGAGGCAAGAGACCAGCACTCTTCCAGCCACATTTTCCTGCCTTTGCTTATCTTCTCATTGACAAACTCCTAATGAAGTTGCCAAGGAAACTCCACAGTTCCTTGTGTAACCCAAAACACAGTGCGACAATCATCTCAGCACATTTGCATACTGCCAAAGCCTCAGAGAGGCTGTCTCTGCAGACACTGATGGAAGGCGAGGGAAACTTTCACGCTCACAGAAGTTTCCACCAATGGCTGGAAGGAAAAACGGTATTAAAAGCTTTTCTCCACATTGACATCCCAACAGCAAGTCAGGCTCAGAAACTGTGTTATGTGTGCTATTCAGTCAACACCTTACCAATTACAGTTAGTTGACCTCAAGCAGATCTCATAAACCTGAAGCAACTCGGCCACTTCGTACCTGCTTGGTGCTTTCTGAGCGTACAAAGCGTTTTGCACTCAACACCTTGATGGGACGCTTGCAAGATCCCCCTGCAAGGCAAGGAGATCTGCACACTGCAGAGGATGAGCCCATCAAGGGAATTCCTCCAGAACAGAGACCCCCGTTCGTCTCTTCGCTGCTACACTACACCAGCTCCGCACTCTCTTGATGATCCAACACACACCCCCAATGGGAATTTATCACCTTTACATTACAGCCCTCAAAACAAAGAGAGAGAGCCCAGCATTGCATCCAGTTCACAAGCAATGGACTGGGGAACAGGGTCCATGTTTAAAAAAGGAAAAAGGCGCCTCAAAGGAGCCAGGCACTGCAGAAGGAGAAAATGCGGGCCTGAGAGGACAGCAGCGGCGAGGCAATGCTGGGAACTGCCAGGGCAGTCCCTGGAGGTATTGAATAGGAATGTTTCCAGGTTGCCTGCATTAAAATCCAATGAGACGGCAAAAAAACCTGAACACACCAATACAGCTGCAGCATAACAACAGAAGCACCCGAGAATCATAGAGTTGGAAGGTGCTTACAAGGTCATCGTCCAACCCCCTGCCTGCAGCAGGAAACCCTCCTGGAGCATCTCCAGCAGGTGCCTGCCAAGCCTCTGCTTGAAGGTCTTCAGGGAGGGAGACTCTACCACCTCCCTCCAGTGGCAATCTGTTCCACTGTCGAACCGCCCTTATCGTCAAGAAATTCTTCCTGATGTCCAGCCGGAATCTCCTCTCTTGCAGTTTGTACCCAGTGGATTGAGTTCTACTGTCAGAGGCAGGCGAGAACAGATTTATCCCTTCCTCCTTATGGCAGCTATGAAGAGAAGCAAGACTGACCAGCAAGAAGGGATTTGGCTCAGGACAACACACCTGCTGAAACAGAACAGCTCTGCTAGCATTCGCCTAGAGAAGCCCATTCTCCCTGGAGCAGAGTCTTAAGGAGGTTCTCAGCCATCAACCGGAAGGCCCACCGCTCAAAAGCAGCGCGTTTGCTTGCTCTGCAGCTCAGTCCCTGGCACCCCTCACCAGGCAGGGCTGATCGCCTGACTCCCTTCAAGGCAGCTTCAGAACAGCAGAACAAACACATTTAACTCTTGGGACCTGGTGCAGAGCAGCAATGTCTGAACAATGTCTTCTTCCTTCTGGACGCCAATATAGGTCTCTGAACGCTAAAACATCTAGTATAGGCACAAGAATAGTTTTTTTCCTTGTGCCATTAAATTGTTGAATTCATAACTATGCTGAGGTGACTTTTGAGTACCGTATTTCCCCAAGTATAAGGCGCACCAAAGTATAAGACGCACCTTAATTTTGGGGCCAGAAATTTGAAAAATACATTTGTGGGGCCGGCTGCTCTTTAAGGCAAGCGGGAGCACGGAGAACGCAGCGCTGCCTGGCACAACCCTTGAATAAGACGCACCCAATTTTTAGCCCCGTGTTTTTTGGGGAAAAGGTACGTCTTATACTTGGGGAAATACGGTAAATGCTGAGGCAGTGTCCTAACTTGAATTGAATGTCCTTATTTGTTTTTTGTTGCATTTATTGTCTATTGTTTATGTGCTAGTGTTAGTATGTATGAAGCCATTAGCCGAAATCAAATTCCAAGTATGGTACTCATACCTGGCCAATAAATATTAACAATCAATCAATCCCCAAACATTCAGCTCTGCCCCAGCAACTGCTGGCTACAGATATGGCCACTTAGCCGGTGGTCCTTGGGCGAGCACCGTTCTCTCCAGCGAAGCCTACTTCACTGGCAGTAGTGGGATCTGCAAATGTTTGATTGGCAGCCTGTCCGCTCCGTTCCGACGCCCCCCCCCCCCCCCCCCGGGGGGGGGCCCCCGCCCCCCCCCCGGGGGGGGGGGGTCGGAATGGAGCAGACGGGCAGCCAATCGCGCGTAGGTCCCGCCCAGCTTTCCACGTCTTCATTTGCAGATCCCACTACTGTTCGCAGGGCTGTAGAAAGGACAACGTTGGCAAAGCCGCACTTCATCAGGGAAGACATGCGAACAAGTCGCCTCTTACCATGAGCCAGGAGGGGGAGCGCATCCTGCTGAGGACCTGAGAGTTGTCAGAGGTGACGGACTGAACCCCGGAACACCACAGGATGGAGTACAGCCAAGGCTCATTCACCACGTACAGATTCACACTCAGGTTTGCTGCTGTGTATTCCCTGTTTTGGGGAGGGGAAGGGAGAAAGACAGGTCTTGAGAGGACTGTACCAGGTGCCCACTAGCCTTCTGTGAAGGAATTGTGTGCCATGTTAAACAGGGGACAGACTTCCTCATCCATCTACAGTACAAAACTCTCAATTGCTCCGAATTCAGCTTATTTCTTAATCATTGTAAGTTAAAAAAAAATTACAGAACCCTCAAAGAATATCCAGAGGAGCAATATGGCTTAGGAACGTAAGAACAGCCTTGCTGAATTGGGCCAAAGCCCAGCTAGTCCAGCTTCCTGTACCTCACAGTGTCCCAGCAGGTGTCTCAGGGAGCACACAAGACAGCAGGCTGCCTGCATTCTGTGGCCACCCTGTTGCACCTGGCATTCTGAGGTAAATCCTGAGGTAAACACACTGGGGCCAGACAAGAGAACCTGTGGAGAATCACAGCATTTCTCTTTGACAGCCATCAGAACCAGAAGCTCTCTTAAGACATGTACTCATAGGAACATCCCCACTGGATCTTGCCAAGGCCCATCTACTCAAGCTTTCCTGTATCTCACAGTGGCCCACCAGATGCCTCAGGGAGCACATGAGACAACAAGCTGCCTGCATTCTGCAGCCACTCCCTTGCACATAGCATTCTGAGGTAAATCTTGAGGTAAACACACTGCTGGCCAGTCAAGATTCTCCACAGCATTTCTCTTTGACAGCCACCAGAACCAGATGCTTCTCTTCAGACATGAACTCATAGGAACAGCCCAGTGGTGGGATTCAAATAAATTAACAACCGGTTCTATGTCCTCCTTTCTTTGCACTGCTTCTTACTACAGCACTACTTTTTGTATTTCAATAAATTAGCAACCGGTTCTGCAGAACTGGTGAGAAGTGGCTGAATTTCACCACTGGAACAGCCCCACTGGATCAGGCCAAAGGCTCATCTAGTCCAGCTTCCTGTATCTCACAGTGGCCCACCAGATGCCCCAGGGAGCACCAGAGGTGCATCAATGGACACTAGTCATGAAGGCTACGCAGTTTCAGGAGCAGTCAATCTCTGGATACCACTTGCAGGGGAGCAATGGCAGGAGGGGGATACAAATACACCCCCCTCACCTACAGTGGGGTTGGGCTTCCCAGAGGCAACTGGTGGGTGCCTATGGGAAGCAGGATACTGAACGAAACCCCCCATTAGCTTGGTCCAACAGGACTCTTCTTACTTTATATCCCCATTTCTGAAATGAAATCAGGGACTTTAGTGCAGCTCCACGACAGCAACAATGGCTGAGGAGGACGCAAGGAGCAGTGGTTCATCAAGCTGAAGCAGTAGTGCAGCTATGGGGGGGTGGCACAATAAGTATTGCAGGTGCCACAACGCGCCGTGTAAGTGGCCCCTCCCACTTGCTGTCTGAGCCATTCTGGGCAGCTACAGCAACTATATTGCCATCACTGCCAAGAATGGCTCTGATGGCCATTGGGAGTGGCAACTGACACGGCACACTGTGGCACCTGCAATACGTATCGCCCTGCTCTCCCTGTAGGTGTGCTACTGGGCTCGGTGGTTGCTGGTACACTGTAAGGTCTGCCTGTGCTCCAAAGAGGACCTCATAGCTAGAATCCAGCACTTCTTATACACACACAAAGGAGTTCCCCAATACGCTCTAAGTTACGCCATCATCTGAACTGGTATCTGAGCATCAGAAAACCCTGTCATAATGTTCACTGGCACAGATGAATTCTGAATTCCACAGCCTGTACAAAATGCAGAGTACAAAAACCCACCACTGACCACTGGAAATCTTATTTACTCATCCCCAGGGATTTGGGCAAACTCTGAACCAGAGAGAATCAATTCTCTCTCGTGCACACACCCCTATCTTGCATTCTGACCCACACATTGCAAACCGCTTTGTGAACTTTGGGCTGAAAAGCAGTATATACATACTGTTTGACTGATTAATTGATTTTGAGTTACACTGATTTGAATTGGGGCTCACCCTCCTGTCTTAGTCAATGACCAGCTCTCCTCTGCCAGAATCATGTGATTGACTGCTTGTTTTTTTTTAAGGCTAACTCTGATCATAAGAACATAAGAAGAGCCCTGCTGGATCAGGCCAAAGGCCCAGCTAGTGTAGCTTCCTGTATCTCACAGCGGCCCCACCAGGTGCCCCAGGGAGGCACGAGACAACAAGATGCTTGGATCCTGTTGCCACTCCCTTGCACCCAGTACTCTGAAGTAGCCCACCACCAATGAAAGAAGGTTGCACAATCCATCATTGCCTATAGCCCACGATGGACCTTGCCTCCAGATATCCGTCCAATCCCCTCTTTAAGGCATCTAGACCAGATGCCATCACCACCTCCTGTGGAAAAGAGTTCCACAGATTAACTACCCGTTGGGTAAAAAAGTACTTCCTTTTATCTGTCTTAACTCTCCCAACCCTCAGTTTTAGCGGATGCCCCCTGGTTCTGGTGTTTTGAGAGAGGGAAAAGAACATCCCTCTATCGACTCTATCCTTTCCGTGCATTATTTTGTATGTCTCAATCATGTCCCCTCTCAGGCGCCTTTTTTCTAGACTTTTTTCTAGATCATAGAAAACAGGGAGGCAGCCAAGCTGTCAATCCTCCCTGACATGCTAATTTTCCAGGTGCAGAGAGAATTAGTTTTGTTTTTGTTTATTTAATAGATAAGCATTCTATCACTGGAATCCCCCCCCCCCCGCAAAAGGCTGAAGTGGTCCAGTCCAGAAACGGAGTTCTCCCTTCATTGGCTGCTTAGGAGAACTGGGCTAAAGAGGTCACAGCTGCAGCAGCAAAAGCCAAAGGCAGAACCTGATATCGTCTCTGGTGACCTTGGTGTACCGCAGGTTCAGTCCCTGGAAGCCCCCGTCCCTCAAATGCTGCGCGTCTGCCTTGATGCCGGAGGTCTGCTGGAAGTCTGGGGCAATCTCTTGGACCAGTCTCCGCTCAGAGTTGGGCAGCCACATCACCTGTGTGGGGCAGCACAATGGACAACAGAAATTGTCATTATAAAGAGGGGAGAGTTCTCAAAAAAGCCAACATCAAAACTTTCAAAACATTTGAGTATTAATTTTCAAACATGATATTCTTCATTCAAGGAACAAAAAAAACTCAGAATCACAGTTTATAACTACAGAGCTATTATGCTGGATTAAAAATATTGTAAGCAAGTTTCTTTTATGTAAAACGATGTTAGGTAATAGTCCCTATTCTGTAGCACAACTGAAGTGCATGAAACAACCGCATATTGCCCGTGTACCTTTGTTTCCACCTCTCTCCCCTTCCTCTATTTCCCTGTATTTCTATGGGTTGTAAGCCTCTAGGGCAGTGATTCCCAAACTGTGGGTTGGGACCCACCAGTGGGTTGCGAATCAATTTCAGGTGAGTTGAAAAGTACCTAGAGCAGCCATATTGAAAATATGGGAAGACGGGTTGTTTGGAAAGGGCTGTTGGAAAGACTGTGCGGTTGTTTTGCTTGTGTTAAGGTTGTAAATAGGCTTTTTTTTCCCTTTCTGATTCACTTTGCTATTGTAAATTGGCTGAGAAATTAGCAATTAGTTGAGTTATTTGACGTCAACTGACGTCAAAATGACGGCATTTCCAGCCATGACATCACTTCTGGTGGGTCAGTGCTGAAAGGTTTGAGAACCACTGCTCTAGAGCAGTGGTTCCCAAGCTTTTTAGCATCAGGGCCCACCTAAAAAACCACTCACTTTACCAGCCACTCAAGCCTCTGTGGCTATAATGCAGATTGGGCAGCACTGCTTCCCACAAGTAGCAGACTGTTAATCCTTGATGCACATAGCCTAATCCAGTGTTCTTCAACTGGTGCATCGGGACCCCAATGGGGTCACGAAGCTTTGTTTTGGGGATCGTGGCAACCATTCAAAACCTGTGCAAGAGAGAGCGTGGATCCAATCCAATAACAGGACGGCTTGACCAAAACTGAGTTTGTGATCTAATGCTGCACAGCCCTGCTGCTCCTAAGGCCGTCCTTGCTACGAGGTTGTTGTGAAGATGGAAGAGGTCGGGGGAAAATGGGTACATCAGGTCCCAGGAGGGGGGGCAGACTGGCAGCGGGTCCCCAGTCTCGTATCCGAGACAATAATTTATTTGTTGGGTTCACAGCACAAAAAAGGCACAAAAAAGGCTGAAGACCATTGGCCTAATCTGCCCTATATCAGTTTCACAGACCACCAAAATTAGATTGTGACTCACAGTTTGGGAACCTCTGCTCTAGGGGCAGAGACCTGTGCTCTCATACTTTGCAAATTGCAATGCGCTTAGAAAGTTGCATACAAACAAGCAAGCAACAATCTTTATGCAAAACTTGATATTCCCCAGGCAAGATTTGAGTACCGTCCAAACATACTTCACGGTGTCCCTTGTGCCGATCAAACTGTGTCGGCTTAACTCCAGGTGAGGATTGCGCCCTCAATGGGCGAACTGAGCATGCTCAGAACATTTCTCTCACTGGAATAAAGGGAATATAAAGGTGTTTACCTTAGGCTGGCCTTCCTCTTTAGCAGCAACCTACTCAAGACCCTCACACATGCTGCAAACTGCAGTAGCGTAGTCTTGGGGGGCAGTGCCATAAGTACTGCAGGAGCCACAGCATGCCATGCAACTGGCCCCTCCCACTCACCTTTCGGGCCATTCCAGGTGAGGACATAAGAACATAAGAAGAGCCCTGCTGGATCAGGCCAAAGGCCCATCTAGTCCAGCTTCCTGTATCTCACAGTGGCCCACCAGGTGCCCCAGGGAGGCATGAGACAACAAGATGCTTGCATCCTGTTGCCACTCCCTTGCACCCGGTACTCTGAAGTAGCCTACTACTAATGTAAGGAGGTTGCACAATCCATCATTACCTATAGCCCACAATGGACTTTTCTTCCAGAAATCCGTCCAATCCCCTCTTAAAGGCATCAAGACCAGATGCCATCACCACCTCCTGTGGCAAAGAGTTCCACAGATTAACTACCCGCTGGGTAAAAAAGTACTTCCTTTTCCCTGTTTTAACTCTCCCAACCCTCAGTTTTAGCGGATGCCCCCTGGTTCTGGTGTTTTGAGAGAGGGAAAAGAACATTCCTCTATCGACTCTATCCCTCCCGTGCATTATTTTGTATGTCTCAAATACAAGGTAGCAAGGGCTGCCCCAATTGGCTCCAATGGTGAGTGGGAGGGGCCAATTATACACCACGTTGCGGTGCCTGCAGGACTTACGGCAGCCCCAGCTACACGACTGGCAAACTGCATTGGATTCAGGCACCTTTCCCTGCCCTTGGCTGCCCTCTCTCCTCTGCTCTCCCAACAAACAAAGCCACTCTGACACAGGGGTGCCGGGGGAATAAGGCGGCCCTGTGTGTGAGCTGTGGCTTTTCCCAATGCGTCGGAAACAAACACGCTCCGCTGAAGAAGGATTGATGGTGGGCGAGGCGGGGGTGGGGAGGTTGACAGATGGAGTGTTTTGCTGGAGCAGCCACATGTTTAATTGAAATCTGGGTGTCGGAGATTAGAAAGACAGATGGAAAGCTAAATGCGGAGCCTTCCCCCAAGCTAATTGCTCCGTGTGGGATTTGTGAGATGCAGCAGGCCAACACCACCGCAGAGCTGCACACCTCTAACTGGAAAGCCTCAAGAGCCCGCCGGTAGCTTAGCAGGAGCCTAGGAGGGAATGGCCAGAGCATCTGCCAAGCTACTGCCCAAGGAATGCCACCCACATTCCAAGTTGTAGGGGTCAGGAGTGGTTGCCCCACACCCAGTGGCGTCATGCAGCCGGAACACTGGGTGGGAGGAACGGGTGAGCGGCAGCCCGCCCGTTGCGTACCGCTCCATTTCACGGGGAAGACGGCGAAACGGAGCGGTACACAACGGGCGGGCTGCCGCTCACCCGTTCCTCCCGCCCAGCGTTCCGGCTGCATGACGCCGCTGCCCACACCACAATCAGGGGGTGCATTTTTAATTGGACCCATATGAACTAGTGCTGAGCCAAACGGAGGGGGCACCAGGGAAATACTTGTAGACGACCACCCTCTTCAGTAATGGGGGGGAAAACTGAAAGTGCACCCAAGTGATTTAATTACAGGGAAACGAGGACTGTGTTGGTCCTGGGGCCTGGAAGGAGAAATCTAAGAGCATAAACATTTGCAAATTCAGACACACTCTTTAATGTGACCAATGCACCCCTCAAACGGCACTTGGGGCTGCCAGAACCTTATGAATGTCAAAGGCACACAGTGCTGAGAACATACAAGAATAACTCATCTCATTGTCAGAAAGTGAGTCTTGTTGATGCCAAAACCTGGACGGCAAATGCTCTAGCCGTGCTCGCAGCTTCTGCCAGGCAATTCGGCCTCTTGCTGTGGCTCAAGAGAAGAAAGGCCAGCACCCCACAAGCAGCTGCCTGCACCATTAGGCCAAAGTGTACCCCCCCCCCCAGCACTGTCCAGCGTCTACCTACAAAAGTGACGTGGAACTCACAGCCTGCTGTGGGATGCCCGATTGGAGGACCGTTTCTAGGGTGACGTTGATGGAAGTGCTGTAATAGGGGTGGTCCAGGGGAAGGTCCTGGAGGCTCAAGAGGACGGTGGCGTTGCCCTTGATGGTCTCCAGCATGTCAGCCAGTGGACAGACGGACTGGTTTGCAGCTTTTAGGAAGTCAGAGGCAGAGAGGGAGCTGGCTGTCCAGAAGGGATCGTGCTGGGAGGAAGGAGAGAAGGCGGCATCAGCACTTCAGGTTATGCGTTACGCAGCGAATTCACATCGTTTTCAGTACGCTGGGAAAACACCACTCCAGCTTGGGGAAAGCCACCTCTCCCATGCAGGATTTCACAACTGGGCGGCTTCCACCCAGCCAGAAGCAAACTGCTGACGTAGGACCGCATAAATGGGGCTGACGGAACGGAAAGAAGAGGGGCACACTGTGCTAAAGTTGGTGTAGCGCCCCCTATTGGTTCCTTCTAACAGTGCACTCAGAGCGGAGCTGAGAGCAGACGCCGAGATAATGAAGGCAAAACAAACGTTGGAATTCATGGATAAACCAGGCACATAACTTGTACTAAAATAGTTGCAAAGCTTGTGGTCAAAAGACAAGCAAAAAAGATAAAGTCCAGCATCAAAATACAGCTGGTAGCAGGTCATAATAGCAGGTCAAACTGACAAAGCAACAGTTCTGACCAAGTCTTACATAGTCCAAGATATACAGCATATCCAGCAGTGAAACCAACAGCATCTTCTCCTCAGTAAATCAGGCAGTAAAAACAGGATGAAACAACAGGTATGATACAGCATGATAGGTAAAGCAAGATAGAGACGACTCCAACAAGGTGTCTGCTTAAATACCTCCAAGAGGTCACTGCTGACCAATCACTGATCTACATCCATATGTGCAATTCTGCACGTAGGCTGAATAATCTTAATTGCAACCACCTGGCCTTACTTCGACCCATTAACAATGTTACTAACCACTTTATCTTAAAAGTACAGCTCAGGACAGAGATCTCAGCTCAGGAGATCAGCTCAGGAGACAGCTCCTGACAGCTCAGGAGAGAGATCTTGGGGTGCTGGTGGACAATTCAATGAAGGTATCGACCCAGTGTGTGTCAGCAATTAAGAAGGCCAATTCCATGCTTGGGGTAATTAAAAAAGGGGTTGAGAATAAAACAGCCAATATTATCATGCCATTGTACAAATCGATGGTAAGGCCACACCTGGAATATTGTGTCCAGTTCTGGTCGCCGCATCTTAAAAAGGACATAGTGGAGTTGGAAAAGGTGCAGAAGAGAGCGACAAAAATGATTACGGGGCTGGGGCACCTCCCTTATGAAGAAAGACTGCAGCGTTTGGGGCTCTTCAGTCTAGAAAAAAGGCGCCTGAGGGGGGACATGATTGAGACATACAAAATTATGCATGGAAGGGATAGAGTCGATAGAGGGATGTTCTTTTCCCTCTCTCAAAACACCAGAACCAGGGGGCATCCGCTAAAACTGAGGGTTGGGAGAGTTAAAACAGATAAAAGGAAGTACTTTTTTACCCACCGGGTAGTTAATCTGTGGAACTCCTTGCCACAGGAGGTGGTGATGGCACAGGAGGTGGTGATGGCATCTGGTCTTGATGCCTTCAAGAGGGGATTGGACAGATATCTGGAGGAAAGGTCCATCGTGGGCTATAGGCAATGATGGATTGTGCAACCTCCTTATATAGGTGATGGGCTACTGGTACCAGGTGCAAGGGAGTGGCAACAGGATGCAAGCATCTTGTAGTCTCATGCCTTCCTGGGGCACCTGGTGGGCCGCTGTGAGATACAGGAAGCTGGACTAGATGGGCCTTTGGCCTGATCCAGCAGGGCTCTTCTTATGTTCTTATGTTCTTAAGTAGCCGTTCTTGCCCTGAAAATGTCTCTAGGCCTCCACACTGTTGCTCTCCTAGAAACGTGGAGTCGTAACACACTGTTGGGCTTGGCGGGACGTCAGTGCAGGCCTTGTCTGGCTGGGAGTGCGCTGGGCTGGCCCCCCAGGAGCAAGCGAGTCATCAGCCAAACGTTCTCTCCAGATGGACTCGGCTCTGCAGACTGAGAACCATCAGCGGACCTCGCAGGACTCTAGCAAGGAGGAAATCCATCTCCCCCTTATGTCAGGTATTTAGGTCACCTTTCCATTCCAAAGCTGTGCAAGGAGCAAACTCACAAAAAAAGAATAAAAATCACTTTATCAAAAACCGTAAGAAGATAGATAGCAAGAACAAAAATAGCAGATGGCTTGAGGGCGCAATCCTAACCTGGAGTTAGACCAACAAAGTTTGGTTGGCACAAGGGCCACCGTAAAACACGTTTGGACCGCTCTCTGAGTCAGGGAGGATGGTGCAGGTCTACTGGCCTCTCTGACTCCGAGAGTGGTCCAAACATACTTTACAGCGTCCCTTGTGCTGTCCTAACTGTGCTGTCCTAATTCCAGGTTAGGATTGCACCCTGTATGATCTGAGAGCAAGTGTAGATAGGTGTGCAACAGTTTCTGAACAAAGGTTTTTATATGGGAATGGAAAACCATCAAGGAAGGGGCAAAACAGATTTCTTGAGGCAGGGAGTTCCACCTGTTACCACCAAACAGGCCCTAACCCTCATTCCTACAAGTCCATCCCCAGCAGTTTCAGAAATGCAGAATCCAAAACAAGTCTTGATGAGAGGCGGCTGGGGACAGAATCATTGGCCTAACCCTGCCATCTGCTTCTGAATGAACCTTGATAAGCTCAGGCTGGATTTTGGGTCACAGCTCCCATGTCACTGCAAGACAAACTCCCATTTGCCTGCCCTTTGCAAGTTCCACAGGATGGTCAAAAGCCTTCTTATCTGACGCAGCAGACAGACTGGAGGATTCATTAATTCCAAAAGCCCTTCTCTGATGAGCTGCCTTGGTAGTATCGCTGGCTTTCAGCTGCCACCCAGTCTTATAAGAAGTGGGACTGAGAGGACGTCAGGAATAGGACGGCTCTCCTCTCGCTCAAGCGATGCATTTGGCTGCTTTTGATCAACAGACCTTCAGGGGAGCAGGTGAAGCTCATGTGAGCCATGCTACACGGAGATCTTTGCTCTCGTACACCCACACAGATGGCAACATACGAAAGGATGCTCTCGACAGATATTGGAGATCACCAACAATACATTAGGCTTGGACCACAGAGGAACAGGGTTGTTAGTCCTGCTGGGCAGAGGCTTACCTGGGAGAAACCACGACCATGGCACGTAACGTCGTGATGTCACAACATCGTGATGTCATGAGGTTGAGGGTGTGGCTTCTCCCGGCCGCTGCTCGGGTACGGCTTCTCTTGACTGGGGTGGGGCTGTGGCCCCTGCTTCCGGAATTGCTCCATTTCAGAGCAATTCGGAGGCAAGGGGCGCGTTGTCTCTTGGGCACCATGATGGGTGTGTGTGAGATGCAAATGTCACCCCCCACGCAGCACCCTAGATACGCCTCTGCTGCTGGGCTACAGAATTCAAAGTTTGGGGGAAGCAGCTGCCTTTTCAGGCTGCAAACTAACCCTTCCTCCGTCTCAAAAGCTTATGCCAGCCTTGTCAGGAGGCTCCGAAGCCCTCCACGGCTTGGAGGCGGAATATCTGAAGGGCTGCCTCTCCTCCAAGAGCCTGCCTGCTCCCCAAGACTAGTTGGGGGGGCCCCTTCTGGATAACAGCCAATGGCCACCCGAAGAGTCTGGCTGGTGGGTAGCCCCTTCCCTGTGGCTGCATCCAGAGTGTGGAGCATCTCGCCCCGAGGGAACCCCCCCCTCCCCAACCGCAAATGTCCCTGCACAGACCTTGAGGAACCACTCGCCCGCGTTCAGTCTCTCCAGGTCTGTCCAGTTGAACATGGAGGCGTGTTCGTGGGCCAGCTCTGGAAACAGCTGCTCCACGTTGGTCGTCCTCCGCAGCGTCTTGTCATGCATGAGAAAAGGCACCCCGTCATAACTGCAAGGACAGAGAGGGCAAGAATCACCCTTGGATTCTTCAAGGCAGCATCACAGAAAGACACAGCATGCACACACACAGGGAGAGAGTTATAGGCTCATGAGCTATGCTGTTACCTAACCCATGGAAGTCCTGACCAGCTGAGACTGGAGAGCCAGCAGTAGTGGGGCAGGGAGAATTGGGCACTCTCACTTCCTGCGATGCTGCAATGTGTTGCATGTGGGGCTGAAAAGCACTCAGGAGCTACAACTGGTCCACAATAGGACAGTAGCTTCATTTTCCTATTCTTAAACCTGTTTGCATTTTTTCTGAATTAACTTTTAAAAACTAAAGTTTAAAAATGCATCTCTTTTGCAAGCTAACTCGTTTTAGAGCTGCACTGCACTTCTGCAAGAAAAGCCCCTGAGGCCATACCCATGCCCATCTTTAGAAGTCAGTGGCTTGACTCTGAACTGCCACTGAATTAGGGGGTACCAACTGGTGGCCTTGAACGGAACCCAAATTTTTTGGGGTCCAACCTGCTGCTCGCCCGGCCTCCAATGGGCCAGTTTGGGCAGCTGTTCCTTTCCGTCGAGACAGATGTGCCCCCGGCCGTTTGTTTTTTAAGCCTCCTGTTGATTGTTCTGCTTAGCTGCTGGGCCACTTTTCTGCTCTCGTTTTTCTGGGGGATTTGCGTGTTTTCAAGCTGTTTTATCTGTTAGCACACGCAAGGATGACATCTGACGGAAAGGGGGCATCATGTGCATGTTTACATCAGTAAACAGAAGATTTAGCCGAGAGGGTTAATGCCTCCGTTTGCCCGAAGATAACACCTGAAGATCTCAAGGTCGTGAGCTCGGGACTGCCGGAAGTCTCTGCGAGCAGCAGACCTTGCAGCTGCGGCTGATTAGAAGCTGAGCTTCAGCTGCCTCATAGGAGGAGGAGTGTGCTGAAGGTCAGCTGCGTCTCTGGTGTGAGCAGGGAAGCATCAGCCAGCAGAAGACAGACGGGTGGCTAAAGAAAGAAGGCTAAATCCAGAAAGGAAGATCTGAATGTGTGTAGTTCTTGAAAGACAGAACATTTCTGTAAATTGTAAAAACCTTCGGGTTTGTGAAAAGTCTGCCTATGTAAACCGCCTTGAGTTGTAATCACTAGAGAAATCTAGTGATCTTAAGAAAGGCGGTATATAAATACATGTATTATTATTATTATTATTATTATTATTATTATTATTATTATTATTATTA
>JAJKFI010000017.1:3315282-3330703 GCA_029204185.1 Lerista edwardsae | reverse complement strand
TATTATTATTATTATTATTATTATTATTATTATTATTATTATTATTAACTCTGGAATGTGGAACTGCCTTGAGGCAGACCACAGGTCCTTCCAGCCCAGCATGGCCTCCTCAGTTCCAACTGGCAGCAGATGCTTACCCAAGACCCTGGGGGACATGTGCTCAAGACCCCTTTCTGCAGGGGGACAGATCTTGGGACCTGCGGCGTGCAGAGCACGACCTCTAAGGCGGGGGAGAGCAGAGCAGCTTCACCTGGGGTCCTCCCACCAGCCCCAGCCCCCGAACTGCCCCAAATGGGCTTCCTGGAAGCAGCTGGCGGTGACAACATCCTGTCACCAGTGGCGGATCTAGGGGGGCAGGGGGAGCAAGAGCCCTGGGCGCCATCTTGGGGCCGTCTAGGGAGACGCCAGAGGCCCCCACAACATTGTGTGGGTAGACCTGGGCTCCGGAGCCCAGGTCTACCCATTGGGACCAGCCGCGAGTAGATCTGGGCTCCCTCAAAGGGAGCCCAGGTCTACCCGCGGCCATTTCTAATGGATAGATGTGGGCTCCCTTGAGGGGAGCACAGGTCTACCCACGGTCATTTCTAATGGGTAGACCTGGGCTCCCTCAAGGGGAGCTCAGGTCTACCCAGGGCTGCTTCTGGTCGGTAGACCTGGGCTCCCAAGGGGGCGCACTTCTATTGGCTGCCCCGGGCGCCATTTTGACTAGGTCCGCCCCACTTGTCACCACCAGCTATTTCCAGGTGCTGCACTTTGCATGAGGCACCACAAGTACTTTGTGGGGGGGGCCCTGGGGGAAGGTGGGGGCCCCACGGGAATGTCCCGCATTGGGTCCCACCACTTCTGGAGCCGGGCCTGGGCTGGATCCCTCCCCACCTCAGCTTGTACAGGAAGAATATTTCTGGAGGCTCCAACACAAACTGCAAGTTTAGCCCTTCGGACTGGGAACACGGACAAGTGTTGGAAAGGCTGCAAACCGCCCCATCTTCTTCATTTCGAGAGAGCGGCCCTTGCCTTATCACCACGTCCACCTGCACGCCGTAGACCTTCTGCTCCACGGCCTTCTGGAAGGACATCAGAGTGTTTTCAGGGGCCAGCTGGAGGCAAGACATGGAGAATAAACAAGAATAAGGACTTGTTTGTCAACGCAGGCTGCTAAACCAAGTAGACACTGTACAGTACTGACAAGACACCAGTCCCAGCACCAACGACCCCCATTAAACCTCATCAATGGACCAGTTAAAAATAAGTACAATAAAAACCAAGTTGTAGAATCCCAGAGGACCCCTCGAACACCAGGCTGCTGCAAGTGTCATGCTGAGAAGCTGATCTGCCCCCCCTTGGGGTGCTAGTAAAACACCGCATACGTCCTGCAAGGCATACAGGAAGAGCCCTTGCAGGCAGAATGAGTCTGTGGGTCATGCCCCATGGAGAATACCCGGGCAAGGATTCCAGCTCACTTCTCCCCACCGTACAAGATGCACCTCAAGAGCAAAGGTAAAAACTATACGAAGTTTTGAAAGATCACAATAATGAAAAGGAAGAATATGGCTCCACAAAAGCTGAGCACACAGTGTTTACTTTTGTCCTGTGCAGAAGCAGCAAAACAGGACTCTTTCAAATGCAGCCCCTGAAGAGGAAGCTGCTGCTACGCCGAAAGATGGAACAAAGCAGGAAAGGATTAGGAAGGCATTTAAGGCCTGGGGAGTTTGCGCGCCACAGGTTTTAAAGGAGTCCTTAAAAGCCTGGCAGGAAAGGATTTGCATTGGTTAAAAGGAGGCCAAAACAATCCACTAAATTATAGACTGAGGGGTGGTTTCAACCCTTTGTGACCTGCTGCCAGCCTGACAGAGCAGCACCGGATAATCACTGCAAGGCTCTTCCACCACACCGCTGCTGGTTTCCGCTATGGAAACCATGTTCCTGCGCTAATATGCAGATGAAAGGAATTGAAGATTAGCTGTGAGTTCCTTGCATGGGGAGGGGGAGACCATTAGCAGCCCTTCTCACGTCCCCACGTTAAATATATCTCCCAAGAGCACCCAAGGAAGAGGCAAACCCAAGAACATCAGCCCCTCCCTGCAGGAGGCTGAAGCTCCATCTTGTTGTTGTTGTTCAGTCGCTAAGTCGTGTCCGACTCTTCGCGACCCCCTGGACCGCAGCACGCCAGGCCTCCCTGTCCTCCACTAGCTTCCTGAGTTCGCCCAATTTCATGTTCATTGCTTCGGTGACACTATCTAACCATCTCCTCCTCTGCCGTCCCCTTCTCCTTTTGCCTTCAATCTTTCCCAGCATGAGGGTCTTTTCTCAAGAGTCCTCTCTTCTCATCAGGTGGCCAAAGTATTGGAGCTTCAGCTTCAGCATTTGTCCTTCCAGGGAGCAATCAGGCTTGACTTCCTGGAGGATTGACCGATTGGATCTCCTTGCAGTCCAGGGGACTCTCAAGAGTCTTCTCCAACACCATAATTCAAAAGCATCGATTCTTCGACGCTCTGCCTTTCTTATGGTCCAGCTCTCACAGCCATACATGGCTACTGGGAAAACCATCGCTTTGACTATGCGAACCTTTGTTGGCAGGGTGATGTCTCGGCTTTTGATTAAGCTATCTAGGTTCACCATAGCTTTCTTCCCAAGAAGTAAACGTCTTTTAATTTCATGGCTGCAGTCACCATCTGCGGTGATCTTGGAGCCCAGGAAAATAAAGTCTGTCACTGCTTCTAGCCCA
The DNA here is from genome assembly GCA_029204185.1 of Lerista edwardsae. NCBI lineage: Eukaryota > Metazoa > Chordata > Lepidosauria > Squamata > Scincidae > Lerista > Lerista edwardsae. Next base: position 3,327,978 of record JAJKFI010000017.1, on the reverse strand, counting down.
GGGTTAATATATGTTTCCAACAGTCAGTGAAGATGAATCTGGGCAGCTCACAAGCAGAGCTTGCAGGTTAAGGCCGCGCCCAGTTTGTCTGGGACTCACAGGTGTCCATCCTGGCATCACAACCAAGAGCCATGAATTTTTCAAGCAGTTCTTAAAAGAACTGTTCGTCCATGTGGCAAATCCAAAACACTTCCCTACACATTTATAAACTAGCATGTTAGGAATAGGCTGAGAGTAGAAAGTCCTTGACAAGTTAGTTTTTTAAGTGCGGGGGGGGGGGGAATGAAGAAACATTCAGGGCACAATCCTAACCTGGAGTTAGGCCGGCAGAGTTAGGCCAGCACAAGGGCCACCGTAAAGTGCATTTGGACCACTCAAGGTCAGGGAGGATGGTGCACGTCTGTGTGCTGGCCTCTCTGACTCCAAGAGTGGTCCAAACATACTTGACGGTGTCCCTTGTGCCGGCCAAATTGTGCTGGCCTAACTCCAGGTTAGGATTGCATCCTCAGTCTTGCCAACTCCCCAACTGATAGCAGAAGCAATACAGTTCAGGCGCAGTTTTAGCTCCTCACCTCCTGCACAGCATCCCGCATGACCCTGAAGCCGTCACTCTGCAGAGAAATTGCACTGAGGGGCATTTGGGGAGTTGTTTGCTGACAGCAGCAGGAAAGTGCACTGCCGCATCAGGAGAATCCCCTGTTATTGCAAATTGGTTACACTGAGTGTGGGCAAATTGCTTTAATGACTAACTAAAGGAAGGAGAGGCTGAATCGGGGAAAACGGTTGTGGAGAAAGGCACACTATTAATTACTAGGCAGTGGAGGACTGCGAAAATCAATCACATCCTTTATTGCAAATTGTACTGTTAAAATTCTCATTGCTTTTTCTCTAACTGCATATGTAATTTTTTGAAATTGAAATACAATAGACATAATAGTAAAAAAAAAAGAAGTAAAAATGCTCACACAATTGAAGTCCATGCAAGCCAATCTCGGGGGGGGGGGGGGGGGCCAATTCTGTTTCAGGCATTTTTCTGCTAGGGCCATCTGCCGAGCCTCCGGCTCTTCTTCAAGGCCCACTGCAGTTCAGTCGCTCCCGAAGCACCCTAGCCTCACCTGGACTCCCATGGCCACCTGCTTCCCTCTACCTGCTCTCTCAGTTCCTGCCCTCGCTGCCGCCGCCTCCTCCTCCGACTGTCGCCGTCAATGCCACCGCAATGGCCCCCAACACCAAGAGGCCGCTGCCTCACGCAACGGCCGACAGACCAGGGCTCTTAATCAGCCTCACAGATGAGCACAAGCCCTGCTTCATAATGAGTTGGGTATCTAGCCAGAGGCAGACCTAAGGGAGGGCAAAGCTCTAAGTCTTGCAAGAAGCCTCACCTTGCATTGGAAATCACGCCTCTCCTGCACTGGTTTAGCCAATCCTCACAGGGAACAGCAACATCTTGGCGTTGCTTACTGGCTACAGCAGCAAGGGAGAGGAGGGGTTTACATGACAGGGTAAGGCTTCTTGCAACACTTAGAGCTCTGCCCTCCCCGTAGATCCGCCTCTGTATCTAGCCGAATGGTGCCAACAGCTCTTCAGGGCTCTTCCTGAAATCCTGGGCCACTACCCAAGATCCTTTTAGCCGCAGATGCTCGAGCTACCCAAGACCATCTGCCAGTCCAGCTTGTGTGCCGTCTCCACACATGGCATTTCCAAATGCACTTGGAAGAGGACTTCAGGTTAGGCCTTCTCTGCTACCTTTCACTTCATGGGCCCTCCCAATTTTACCTTCTGTGATGTTATCTGAGACCCCATGGCGGAGTTTGCTATTCCCCCCTCACATTTCCACATCTGAAACACCGTCTCCCTCTTTCTCAAGGGATGAAATATCTTAAGAGTTTTAATGAGGCAGTCGATTCCTTTTCTTGCCTCACAGCAGCTTGACAAAACTAGCTCCTCTCGTGGAGCATATGTTCCCATTAAGCCAAAGATCAACAAGTATTAGTGTGCGAATTAGCCACTCTTAGCAGAATGCCGTTGGCAGTAAGCATTGGGATAATTGAAACTGGAAAGTAAACACCCTTGGCTAGGTGACAGAACTCTAAAGCAGCACCAGAAAATTTCAGAGCAAAACATTTCTAAAAAAGCAGGCAAGCGAGAAAGGCTGTGGGATGTGGGAGAGAAAGATGCTCTTCCACAACAACATCCTGGCTGACAGCAAGCGCATGGGTGAGCAGGGTTGTGGTGCTAGCAGGAAACCAAGATGGAGGTGAAGGTAGCAAACTGTGTCTGGGAGCCTACAATTCTTTACCTGGGAAAAAGCAACCCCCTGCCACTGGCATCAGGAGTAAGGAAAAAGCTCTTGGAATATATATATTTAAGAGACACCGTTACATCAGTTGATAGCCAAGCCATCCTTTTGCCCTCTCCCTGACAAAAATTCCAAGTTTTGAAACTTGAAAAATCCCAAGTTTTGGCAAGGAAAAGTTGCAGTGGTGATATCTGGAGCTTAAGAGATGCTACACAGATGTTCTACCAGGAAGAAAGGCTGACAAAGCCACAGGAAATGGGCACCGAGAGGAAGGAGGCAAGGCAGCGCTACCCAAAAACAGAAGTTGGGGCTGGCTCCAGCCCCCTTCCAGGAGACATTTCCACGGTTCTGGGGGAAACCTGGCTAGTTACATACAGACTGAAGTCCAGTTGCTCTTTGAGTTCTTCAACTAGAAATGAATCACGTCAGTAGGACTGAGACTAGAAGCCACTATTTTTGAAGTGTTTTTTTTTTTAAGTTCTGGCTAAAAGGATATGGAAATCTATCAAATATTTAACGATTATCGGTAAATTTTGTTTAATAAACGGCAAAGTTTCCCCGCCAACATCTCCAAAACACACTGTTGAAAATACTGGTGGCATTTGAAGCGCTTGTGAACTTTGCGTTGAAAAGCAGTATATAAATGCTGATGGATTGATTTAAAGCTAATCAATTAATTGACTAATTTAAAATGCAGATGCAAGTTAGAAGCCCCTTCCACTTCTCTCTCTCTTCACCCCACCCCGGTTTGCATTTTGGAACTGGGCTTCAAGACAGTTCTGGTGGGAGATGCAGGAATGCAGGAAACTGCAGGAAACTGCGAGATGCAGGAAACTGGACTAGATGGGCCTTTGGCCTGATCCAGTGGGGCTCTTATATTCTTATGACAGTGGCCTCATGATCTCTGGCACATGAAGGTGCTATCTAGGCTCAGAGAATTCAAGCCTTCAGTCTAGGGGAGAGGAGGATGGAAACAGATACAGCAGTGATTCCCAAACTGTGGGTCAGGACCTACCAGTGGGTTGCAAGCCAATTTCAGGTGGGTCGTGAAGCACCTAGAGCAGCCATATTGAAAAGATGGGCAGATGGGATGCTGGAAAAGGGGAGGGCTGTGTGGTTGTTTTGCATGTATCAAAGCTGTACATAGGCTTTTTTCCCCCGTTTCTGGTTCACTACGGAAAAATGCCGGAGAAATAACCAACTTCTTGCTGTGTTCTCAGGAAAGCCGCAGGCTCTAGCATCACACCGATGGCACTTCTGGCAGGGGAATCACACCCGTTGGGTCCTTGATGGGGGGGGGTCATTCTAAAAAGTGGGTCCTGATGCTAAAGTGTTTGAGAACCACTGAGACAGAGCATTAGACGGACACGTACCATTGGCGCTCCGCGGTGGCCAATAATGGCAGGTTTGAGCCCGAGGTCTTTCTTCTCCATGAGGCAAGGGGAGTAGATGGTGAGGGGGGTGAGGTAAAGCACAATGACAACAGCAAAGTAGGCCGTGAACAACATCATCTGGGAAGCTGAAGGCAGGAGTGCAAAAATAAAAATGGAGAAAGAGCTGGTGAAATGGCAGGCTCGAGACTCAGGGGCTCCCCCCGAGGAGGAGAAACAAGAGATGGAGCCGCTCCCTAGATAGTTTGGCCCTGCCCGTTTGTGCCATGCAATTATGGGCAGTCTCCTGGCATACCAAAACCTTCTCTTGGAGATTCCTCCATATACATACACATTCCTCTGTGCTGTGTAAGAGGCCCCTCCCACTTGCCATCAGAGCCATTTTGGGCAGCAACGGCAATGCAGTTGCTGTTGCTGCCCAAAATGGCTCTGATGGCAAGTGGGAGGGGCCTATTACACAACTGTTGGGGCATCTGCAATGCTTACTGTTCCACCCCCTATAGCTATGCTACATCTAATTCTGTATTCCTCTCTTGCAAGAGCATTGCCCAGACAACCCACTTTCCTGACTTCCCCAAAAGGGCCCTGAAGACCTGCTTCTCTGATGTCCCAACTGCCCCATTTACTATATATAATATATATTTATATTTAATCTTATTTCTGCCAGATGGTGAAGGAAGGATGCCTTGGGAAAACGTGGCTGGCGCGAGGTTCGACAGGGTGCAGCTTGCTTCCCGAGAAGAGGGAGGTTAAGCCCCTGAGCAGGGGGCTGCTGCATCTTGTCTCCAGAGCAAATGCAGGGAAAGGCACACAGGTGAACCCCTTGACATCCTCCAGCTTTCAGTTTGCCTACGCACAACCCCAGGGCTTCCAAGGGGTTCCCAAGCCGCTGTGTTGAGTACAATCCTAACCTGGAGTTAGGCCGGCACAGTTAGGCCAGCAAAGTTTGGCTGGAACACCGTAAACATAAGAACATCAGAAGAGCCCTGCTGGATCAGGCCAAAGGCCCATCTAGTCCAGCTTCCTGTTTCTCACAGTGGCCCACCAAATGCCTCAGAGAGTTCAGTAGACAACATGATGCTTGCATCCTGTTGCCACTCCCTTGCACCTGGCATTCTGAAGCAGCCTACTTCTAACATAAGGAGGTTGCACCACCCATCATCGCCAATAGCCCATGATGGACTTTTCCACCAGAAATCTGTCCAGTCCCCTTTTAAATGCATCTAGGCCAGATGCCATCACCACCTCCTGTGGCAAGGAGTTCCATAGCCTAATTACCCGCTGGGTCACTGTAAAGTATGTTTGGACCACTCAGAGAGGCCAGCACACAGATGTGCGCCATTCTCCCCGATTCCAAGAGTGGTCCAAATGCGCTTTACGGTGGTCCTTGTGCCAGCCAAATTGTGCTGGCCTAACTGTGCCGGCCTAACTCCAGGTTAGGATGGTGGTCTTATTTGCATACCACCTCCCTGCTCAAAGCAGCTCAGCACCACCACACCCGGCGAGATCAATGTAACAGATCATTCAAGAATTTCCATAAGGAGGTTAACCAAATATAGCGCTGACAATGAACACCACCATGTTTGGCTTAAACCATGAAGGAGGACAAGCCATTGTAGAGCAAATGCATGTCTACAGTTTTGACAGCCAATAAGATGGATGTGGCTTGGGCAAGGAGACTTGGTGTAAGAATGAAACATTCATCCACCATAGTTAAAGCACGCTTATGAGGCCTGATGATCCTAACAAGGGGCCTTGTTCCAGGCAGCAAAGTTCCTCCTAAGATTCAGCACCTTGCGTTTGGCGCTGCGCAGTGGCGCCTTCCCAGTGCTTGGCAAGGGCAGCGCATTGCCAACGTCCAGGCCAACCAAGCTCCAAGCTGTGCAGAGCTCGGTTGAGAGGTGCACAGTCCCCTGGCTCAGTTCAGAGGAACATTGCCGCACAGCTAACCATAGTTTAAAAACAATCCAATAAAAATCAATTACAGGCATGCCCTGGTTTCCACTGGGGTTCCATTCTGGCCCTCACCTGGGTTACTGGGGACACCTTTTTAAAGATAGGGGAACATCAGTGGCTTTGCTGCAACAAGGTTAAAAAAAAGAGATTTGTTTAAAGTCCCCCTGTCTTTTAAACAGGCGTCCCAGTATCCCAGTTTCCTTTCATGGATCACTGCCTTGTCGTGGCGAAGGGGCTTGAGTAGCTCAATGAAGCTGTGAGCTATGCCATGTAGGGCTACCCAAGATGGACAGGTCACAGCAGAGAGTTCTGACTAAATGTGGTCCGCTGGAGAAGGAAGTGGCAACCCACTCCAGTACTCTTGCCAAGAAAACCCCATGGATTACAGAACAAAAAGGCTAAACGATATGACACTGGAAGATGAGACCCTCAGGTCGGAAGGTGTCCATTATGCTACTGGGGAAGAGCAGAACACGAGTACTAGTAGCTCCAGAAAGAGTGAAGTAGCTGGGCCAAAACTGAAAGGAAGCTCAGCTGTGGATGTGTCTGGAAGTGAAAGGAAAGTGCGATGCTGCAAAGAACAATACTACATAGGAACCTGGAACGTCAGATCTATGAATCAAGGCAAGCTAGATGTGGTCAAACGTGAGATGTCAAGGCTGAACATCGACATCCTGGGAGTTAGTGAACTAAAGTGGACAGGAATGGGAGAATTTAATTCAGATGACCATTATATTTGCTACTGTGGGCAGGAATCCCTTAGAAGAAATGGAGTAGCCTTCATCGTGAACAAGAGAGTGAGAACAGCAGTACTGGGGTATAACCTCAAAAATGATAGAATGATTTCCGTTCGGATCCAAGGCAAACCTTTCAACATCACAGTAATCCAAGTCTACGCCCCAACCACTGGTGCTGATGAGGCAGAAGTTGACCGCTTCTATGAAGACCTAGAACAGCTTCTAGAATTAACACCCAAAAAAGATGTCCTTCTCATCATAGCGGAGTGGAATGCTAAAGTAGGCAGTCAAGAGGTAAGAGGAATAACAGGCAAGTTTGGTCTTGGAGTACAAAATGAAGCAGGGCAAAGACTGATAGAGTTCTGTCAGGAGAACACATTAGTCATAGCAAACACCCTTTTCCAGCAACACAAACGGCGACTGTACACATGGACTTCACCAGATGGTCTACATCGAAATCAGATTGATTACATTCTTTGCAGCCAAAGATGGAAAAGTTCCATACAGGCAGTCAAAACAAGACCTGGAGCTGACTGTGGCTCAGATCATCAGCTTCTTCTTGCAAAATTCAGGCTTAAACTGAAAAAAGTAGGGAAAACCGCTAGGCCCTCCACGTATGACCTAAATCAGATCCCCTACGAATATACAGTGGAGGTGACAAATAGATTTAGGGGCTTAGATTTGGTAGACAGAGTGCCTGAAGAACTTTGGACGGAGGTCTGTAACATCGTACAGGAGGCAGCAACTAAAACCATCCCAAAGAGGAAGAAATGCAAGAAGGCAAAGTGGCTGTCTGACGAGGCTTTACAAATAGCTGAGGAAAGGAGAGAAGCCAAAAGCAAGGGAGAAAGGGAAAGATATACCCAACTGAATGCAGATTTCCAGAGAACAGCAAGGAGAGATAGGAAGGCCTTTCTAAATGAGCAATGCAAAGAAATAGAGGAAAACAACAGAATGGGGAGGACTAGAGAACTTTTCAAGAAAATTGGAGATGTCAAAGGACAATTTCATGCTAAGGTAGGCACAATAAAGGACAAAAATGGCAAGGACCTAACAGAAGCAGATGAGATTCAGAAGAGGTGGCAAGAATACACAGAGGAACTCTATAAGGCCGATCTCAATGTTCCTGATAACCACAGTGGTACAGTCACTGAGCTCGAACCTGACATCCTGGAGAGTGAAGTCAAGTGGGCTTTAGAAAGCCTCACTAACAACAAAGCTAGTGGAGGTGACAGCATTCCAGCGGAATTACTCCAAATCTTAAAAGATGATGCTGTCCAAGTGCTGCTCTCCATATGCCAGCAAATTTGGAAAACCCAACAGTGGCCACAAGACTGGAAAAGATCAGTTTACATTCCAATCCCAAAGAAGGGCAATGCCAAAGATTGCTCGAACTACCGCACCATTGCACTCATTTCACATGCTAGCAAGGTCATGCTCAAAATCCTACAAGCTCGGCTTCAGCAGTATGCGAATCGAGAACTACCAGATGTACAAGCTGGTTTCCGAAGAGGCAGAGGAACTAGAGATCAAATTGCCAACCTTCGCTGGATCATGGAGAAAGCAAGAGAGTTCCAGAAAAACATCTACCTCTGCTTCATTGATTATGCTAAAGCCTTTGATTGTGTGGATCACAACAAACTGTGGCAAGTTCTTGAAGAGATGGGAGTTCCAGACCACCTGATCTGCCTTCTGAGAAACCTTTATGCGGGTCAGGAAGCAACAGTTAGAACTGGACATGGAACAACCGACTGGTTTAAAATTGGGAAAGGAGTACGACAAGGCTGTATATTGTCACCCTGCTTATTTAACTTATACGCAGAGTACATCATGAGGAAGGCAGGGCTCGATGACTCACAAGCTGGAATCAAGATTGCTGGGAGAAACATCAACAACCTCAGATATGCAGACGATACCACTCTACTGGCAGAAAGTGAGGAAGACCTAAAGAACCTTTTGATGAGGGTGAAAAAGGAAAGTGCCAAAATTGGTTTGAAGCTCAACATTAAAAAGACTAAGATCATGGCAACCACTCCCATCACTTCCTGGCAAATAGAAGGGGAAGAAATGGAAGCAGTGACAGACTTTATTTTCCTGGGCTCCAAGATCACCGCAGATGGTGACTGCAGCCATGAAATTAAAAGACGTTTACTTCTTGGGAAGAAAGCTATGGTGAACCTAGATAGCTTAATCAAAAGCCGAGACATCACCCTGCCAACAAAGGTTCGCATAGTCAAAGCGATGGTTTTCCCAGTAGCCATGTATGGCTGTGAGAGCTGGACCATAAGAAAGGCAGAGCGTCGAAGAATCGATGCTTTTGAATTATGGTGTTGGAGAAGACTCTTGAGAGTCCCCTGGACTGCAAAGAGATCCAATCGGTCAATTCTCCAGGAAGTCAAGCCTGATTGCTCCCTGGAAGGACAAATGCTGAAGCTGAAGCTCCAATACTTTGGCCACCTTATGAGAACTCTTTAGAAAAGACCCTCATGCTGGGAAAGATTGAAGGCAAAAGGAGAAGGGGGCGACAGAGGATGAGATGGTTAGATAGTGTCACCGAAGCAATGAATATGAAATTGGGCGAACTCAGGAAGCTAGTGGAGGACAGGGAGGCCTGGCGTGCTGTGGTCCATGGGGTTGCGAAGAGTCGGACACGACTTAGCGACTGAACAACAACAACAACAACAACCCAGTATCCACGGTATCCATGAAGAACTGAAACAGTGGATACCAAATCAGTGGATACCGGGGCACGCCCTGTAATGAAATCCATCCAATAACTATGATGTTTTTAATTATGCAAAAGATGGTGAGCAAAGCAAAAAGCAGGCCAGGCAGCTCCGACCATCCAGAAGATCTTCCTCGTGTCTAGTCGGAATCTATTTTCTTGCTGTTTCAACCTTTTGGTCCTCACACGACCCTCAAGAGCCACAAAGAGCCCCCACATCTTCCTCGTCTTCTGCAGGGTGTATCTACTTGTGGTGGCCATCCTATCTCTCCCCCCCCACCACTCCTTTAGTCTTCTTTTCTCCAGGCGAAGCACACCGAACTCTTTCAGCTGTTCCTCCCAGGACTCGGTTTCCAGATCCCTTGTCCGTGGGTACAACTGCAGCACCCAGGCGTGTTATCAGGAGCTTGGTAAGAGCAGCCTTATGTTAACCCCTATAAAAAGTTGGGGGTGCCGTCTTCTCTTCCTCCCTGGTCGTCACCACCACCACCACCGCCCCACTTCCCGTCCTCGTTAGCCTAACCAAGGATCCTGTCTGCTGTCAGGTGTGAGAAAAGCTCTGCTCTGTACCCCACCACAGTTGGTTTACACTCAGTGGCGTTATTCACCCGGTACACTGGGCAGGACTTACCTTTGAGTGGCAGTCCGCCCGTTGTGTCACACCACGTTCCGCCGCTTTCCCGCCCGCCAGACTGCCGCTCAAAGGTAAGTCCTGCCCAGTGTACCGGGTGAATAACGCCACTGGTTACACTTATTAGTTACTTATTAGTTACCATCTTTACATAGCAATTTGTAAATAAACCAAAAAAGGATTCAAAGAGGTTTCCATAGCAAGAGGAATGGGAAGCTGGTTCGTTACCCTACAGGGGCTTGCAATTTTTTTTCCCAGAGTGATCTGTAAACACAGATGGGGAGGGGGTGCTATACTGGCATGGAGAGACACCCTTCTATTCCCCAAAACGTGCTTCTGTGCCCAGTTAGAACGGGGGCACGCACCACGCTGAGCCTCTCTGGCAAGCATCGAGAGCCGCAGTCTTCCTCTGAACTTTGAAGAGGGGGGCACGAGGGGCTCCTCTGCCGCTGGGGCATTCCTCCCACCCCCACCCCCAGGTGGGGTCGAATTAGAAGGAGGCTGGCTGGCTGGCTGGCTGCTGTATCCATGAGGTGCGTGGAATGCCTTGCAGGCTCAACCGCCAGCCTGACAGGTCCCTCCACCTCTTCCACCCCCAGAGCAGGAGAGCAGAGGTGCCCAGAGCAGACCATGGTGGGAACACATGTGGCTGTGGCATCTGTGAGGCTTGCGGGATGTCTGACCCACCCCACAGCCCCCTTTCCAGCGCCAACCCAGAGAGTCGGCCTAGAAAACAACCCCCAGTGCCAAAGCTGGGAACGGGAGCAGGGCATTTTGGAGGGCCAGCGCAAGGTCGGGGGGGGGGCAAGGACAGGGGCCTGGCAACCACGCCTTTTGAGGGACCACACAAACTTTGCTGACCCCAGCTTGAGCCATCCCAAGGCTTGCAGGTAACTCAGCAGTGCCTGCACAAGGAGATCCCCTCACACACCTGAATGAGGTCGTGACTTATTGGGAACTTCCCAAAGAGATACACACATGCAAGGGAATTGTGGTGGACCCGGGGGGGGGCAAGGGGGGCAAATGCCCTGGACGCTGGGCTGGGGGGCAGCGGCAGTGACACTGGCCACTGAGCATGTGGCCGCTTCCTGGATTGCCCTTGGCATGGCTGACTGGTGCTGCCCGTTCTTGGAGGGGATGCCCCCTTTGAGGGCAGGCAGCGCCCGCCAGCAGCATAGCTCTGGGAAGCAGCCGTGTGCAGACACTTCCCGCATGGGCGCGGCTGCAGAGCTGAGGCTGACCTGGGAGGTGGCTGCACCATGTACGGGATGCACCCCGGAACTGCCTCCCATGCGGGCATCAGGGGAGTGGCTGCATGTGCACAGCCGCTTCCCAGACGGGTGACACTCCGGAGCTGGGTGGGGAAAGCAGTTTCACCCCCCCCCCCATGAGGCCGCCTCAGTGGCAAGAGAGAGACGCGCCTGTTCCACCAGACATTCAGGGCCGGGGGCTTTCAGGGTCTCTCTGTGAACGTGCATCTTGGCCATTTTCAATCTGGTTTATTGCACTGTACTTCTAATGTTGAATCTTGCTTTGGGACACCTTGTAAAAGAGAAGGGGGTTAAGTATTTTGCAAATAAATCAGAGAACAAACAGGCCATTACTCACTTGCTCTTTCCGCTCTTGCAAACTGCCCCGATATCAACCAAGACAGGGCTGTGACAGCCACCAGGGCTCCTATGTGCAAGAAGGGAGCAGTTGCCTGGGGGGGGGGGGAAGAGAGAGAGAACGGTGGGGAACACGGTTAGGGAGAAAATATATTTGCAGTCTATTTGACACACACACACAGAGAGAGAGAGAACATGAATCAGAAATAAAAATAAGAAACAATTTCAGCCCGATGGAGAGCCTTGGTGCTCAGTAGCAGCAATCCCATCTAAACACTCATGACACAGCACAGACTAATAAAATCAGGACAGGCTGCTGCAAATAGAGTGTGTCCAAAAAAAGGAGGTTGACCATTCGTGTCTCTGCATGATTCCCTGGCCTAGCTTTGGCTCCCTTCAGTCAGTAGCTTCTATGTGCTGATGTTTTACATGTTGAACAATCACACACACACACCCTGGGGTACCCCGCTTTCCCCCCCCAAAATGCACCACTTCCATTTGGTTTTGGTCCAGCCAGCCCGTTGCTCTGATTTTTTGCACTTTTCACGGAATTGTAAATTGGTCAGGCCCTTCTCTGAGCACTGGAAAGGCGGCTACCCAACGGCTCCAAACAAAGCAAACAAATGCTCCTCTCTGCCTTCATCGGGGTGGTCAGATCGATTAGTCACACCTAAAGCAAAGATGCAGCAGCGGCAAGATTTTAAACGTTTCTCCTGCCCAGCCGCACCTTGTGCAGAAACAGGGGAGGGAATTCCTCTGCTCTAGCTTTTAACACCCTCTAAAAGCAAAACAGCCCATTGCAAGTTACCAGTGAAAGTGAGGTTCCAATTTTAAATTTGGAAGGAAAAAAATGTGCTCCAGCTACAGAAACTTTGGGGCACGTTGCTGAGCAGTGTGAGAAAGGCCTGGGCCCTGATCCGTCCCAGCTAGCCCAAAGCCCCTGGTTCCTGGCTCCCAATTCCTCCTGCGCCTTCCCTGGCCTCCAGGGGCAGCATGGCCCAGAACGCTGCCTGGTGCCGGCTTGGGTCTGCCACCTCTGTGGTTCAGAAGGGTCCCGAACCTTCCCCACGTTCCTTGCATGCTGCTGCCAAGCCTCGTGGTGTGGCACTTCTGGATTCAGAGCAAGGAACAGGGCAAGGCTGGGAACGGTCTGCTTCTCCCTGGAGCAACTTGGGAGGCTGGCATTAGCAGGAGGTTGGAGGGAGGTGGTGGCGGACTCTGGGCAAAAGGCTCCCTGAACTGAATCCAGCGACGGGATCTACAAATGGGAATGCTGGGCGGGACTTCTGCTTGAGTGGCAGCCCGTCCGTAGCGTTCCACGGCTGCCCTGGCCTCGGGGGGGGGGGGGGG
>JAJKFI010000017.1:3304352-3315182 GCA_029204185.1 Lerista edwardsae | reverse complement strand
GCAGGGGACAGGTGAGGGTCGCGCCGGGTGCCTGGGCGAGCAGCAGGGGGGGTGCGCTAACCGGGGGCAGCCCCCCCCCGAGGCCAGGACAGCTGCGGAACGCTACGCCCTGCGTAAGTCCCGCCCAGTGTTCCTTGTTCATTTGTAGATCCTGTCGCTGACTGAATCTGCAACCCCTTTGGACCCCCCACACTCAGTCCGGCAGGTGACCCACCTCAAGGGGCTTCATAAGTCTGCTGGCAGCGTCACCAGTGGTGCTATTCACCCGGTACGCTGGGCGGGACTTACCTTTGAGTGGCAGTCCACCAGTTGCGTCACGCCGCGTTCCGTCGCTTTCCTGCCCGCCGATAAGTCCCGCCCAGCGTACCGGGTGAATAGCACTGCTGAGCGTCACCCTTACCCCAGCCTGCCATCCTTCCTTGTGACAAGGCACAACGTCCCCCGGGAGCGGGGGAGCAACTTCAGTATCAAGTAAAATGAGGACTCTGAGTTCCAAGTTAGCCTGTTCACCAACTCGGGGTGGGGAGGGGGACTTGGCCAGATCACTGCCGCCATGGCAACAGCTACGCAAGAGGATGAAGCACATCTTCTTTCTAATGACAACTTCATGGTTCTCAAACGCACACCACACAAAATGAACGCAGTTGCTGAAGCGAGCGAGAAGACAGGCCAGCCAGCTTGGCACCAGACACGTTCACACGCCTGGCAAGAGAAAAGCATCCTTCCACCCTGACTTGGCAGCCAGAAGTCAGCTTGCTCTGGGCACGCAATGCCAAAACCGTAAAATTGGCTTTAAAATTGTCTTTTCCCCCCTCCCAGGAAAACCTAAGAACTGTAGTTGGGGAGGGAGACGAAAACAAGGAATTCTCAGCATCTTCACCAAACTATCATTCCCAGTATTCTTGGGAGAAGTCACGATTGTTAAAAGTAGCATAAACCCAAGGTTTGTAGCACTGACGGGCCAACTGAAAGCAGAGACACTCTTGACTAATGCAACTATCCTCTATTTGCACCCATTTTGGAACCCATGTGCTCACCACCACATCCTGAAGCAATGAGTTCCACAAGGTTCTTATACGCTGCATGACTGTTACATTACCTATTTTTTTGCCTAAACGTATAGCCTAGCAATACAGAAGATGTGTTATTGTGTGTAATATTCCCAGGCACTTGTTACTCTACACCAGTGGTTCCCAAACTCTGAGTCAGGACCCACCAGTGGGTTGTGAGCCAATTTCAGGTGGGTTGTGAAGCACCTGGAGCAGCCATATTGAAAATATGGGAAGGTGCGACACTGGAAAGGGGGCGGGCTGTGTGACTGCTTTGCTTGCGTCAAGGTTGTAAATAGGTTTTGTTTTTCCTTTCTGATTCGCTTCGCTGTTGGCTGAGAAATGATTGCTGCTTTCCTGAAAATATAGCAGTCTCTGGCAGTGATGTCATGCAGGGGGTACGCAGGGGTACGCGACTACTGGTTCCTAGGATTACAGCTGGCCCCTCCCATTCACTCGCCCACTCGTCGACTCCGCCCCCTGCAACGTTTGAATTTCCTGCACATTTGAGTTGCCTGCACGTTCTCAGAGCCAGGCAGGCAGGCAGGCAGCGAGCGGAGCCTTGCCTTGCCTTGCCACTGAAAAATGAGCTGCTCTGAGGTTTTGGAACTGTTGGGTCACTTTAACATGATGCCAGGCCTCCTTAACTTGTTCTGGGTGTGCTGTGGAATACTGTTGCAACTGTTGGGTCAGTTTAAAATTGTCTGAGGCCTCAAAAAGGGATTTTTTTCATGTCCCTTCCTGCCACGACCTCACTTCCGGCTTATGACGTCACTTCCGGTGGGCGGGCCCCAACACGTGCCAATCAAAAGTGAGTACCTGTTCTTAAACCATTTAGATGACACCACTGGTCTCTGGCATCGCAAGAACAGCGCTTCAGGCCACGACATCACTTCTGACTGCTATTATGAAAAGTCGGTCCCGGTGCTAAAAGGTTTGAGAACCACTGCTCTGCGCACTTCTATTACTTCCCCCCTTCCCCGCTGCACACTCAAGCCAAAACCCTTGCTGCTCTCCTCCATCACCCCGCAGAGGCACTTACCTGCAACGATATCGCCACCATATCCCACTCATCATCCCACAGCTGGGCTACAGAGCACATGGTGATGGCCGTTGTGATCAAGGTGGTTAACAGCCCAATCTGCAACAAAAGGCGAGACATTATTTTATTTGATAGATTTTATAGAAAATTTTATAGAAAATTTGCCCAGGCTCCCGCAGAGAAAAAGACTGAACTTCAGGACTGAACCAGGAGCTCCTGCACTTTGAGGGTCTCCTGCTCCAGTCCAGCGTTCCAAAGACTGGGTGATTCCACCAGATGTGTCTCTGGTACTGGCAGCCAGGCCCCGCCCCCCCCCCCCCACTCCTCAGATCCCAGCCTCCTTTCCCAGAACTGCCTTCCCAGATCCTGGCCCAGTGGTGTGGCGGGGCGATAAACACGGCAAGTGCCACAACTCGCCGTCAGAGCCATTCCAGGCAGCTGCGGCAACGCACAGGCGCTAAATCGCTGCTCTACAGACAAATGGAGTGGCACCGCACTCTCTCACACAGGCTCGCTCCACTTTTAATTAATTTATGGAACTGGCAGGTGTGGAAGTCTTAAGAGCGAGGAGTTGCAGAACACTGGTAAGTTTTGCTGTGCAGGCTAAGCCTAATGCAGCCATTTTCAACCACCACATTGATGGTGCCGCGAATGGTCCACAGGTGTGCTGTGGAAGTTTGGGGGAGAGTCATTTATTAGTAGGGCTGTTGGGGATGTGACATTTTTAGCACCTCGTCACTGTGCCGTGAGATGGGGAAAACGTTTAAGATAAATTCCTTAGGCCAGTTATTTTATTTATCTATTTACTTAAAAGATTTATAGCCCACATGGAAGAGCTGCTATGAGAAGCGAGTTCAGGGAGTCTCCACATGTCAACTGGAATGTTTCTGCCATCTTTCAGCCTTGCACACTCAATTCATGTCCCCTGAAGACTTTGGGGACTCGGTCAAAGCGCCCCCCTTTAATAGAGTCAAGTGTAACCTGTGCTGGTCCCAGCAACCCTCCTCCTCGCGGCAGAAGTTTGTTACTGGGGAAAAAATGCCCCCGAGTAAGGCTACAGCCTGAGAGAACACAGCTCCGTGGAGATTTCTGGATGGAGAAGGAGGCAGTCCCCACTGCCAGCTGCCCCTTTCAGCCAGAGTCCCGCCTGGAGTGAGTTGACATAATGACAGAGCTGCTCAGCGGCGTTCCTGGGCTTAGATTGCAAGAAGATAAACTCAGTTTCCTCCCCCTGTCCCAGCCCCACATTCAAGCCAAAGCTCTGACCTTTGGCCCAGCCTGGAAAGAAAACAAGGAGCAGCTCACCTTGTGGATCCAGTGCAGATTCAGCTGCTGCCCTACTGCAATGTGACATAGTGCTAGAATCTGAAAGGACAACAGAGACGGGGAAGCCAGTTAAACTGCCTGGTCGTGCACCAACTGCAGGAGAGGAGACGGGAGGGGGCGGCAGGGGCCACACGCACAGCGACCCTTTGCTCACAGCCTGAGGATAAGCGGAGGAGAGGAGCAGGCCTGTGGGATCACATCAAGGGTCTAGCAAGGTCAGCTTCCTGTTCCCAGCAGGGGCTGGGCTGCCTCCAAAACACCACAAAACGCAAAAGACCAACACTACAATAATGCACATTGCCCAGAAAGGAACACCCTGGCAGAGCGTCAAACACCACAAGGGAGCCCTCAAGCCCTTTGCCTTGAAGCAAGTGGCTGAGCTGCACCAGGGGAAAGAAGGAGTTAAGAGTGTTTGCCACAGGCAGAAGGGAGTCTGCGCTCAGCTCGTCTCTGGCCAGGCTTTTAAATCCTCTTGGCGGCCCAACAGGTCTGCCATAAACGCTCCCTTTCTGGAGTGCAAAATAAAAGCCAGGGAAGGGGGTTGTTGGGGAAGATGTTTGTTGAACTGGCCTCAAAAACATACCAGCAATGCTGTGATGTAGGTCACGCCAGCAGCCGTCGTAACGAGGATTGGAATGGACCAGTCACTCCAATATCCCATTCTATTATATAAAAACCTGGAAAGACAAGAACGGTGTCAAATTGAAAGCCTGACCTGCAAATTGAATTTCCATGACACAGAAGCTCTGCTGGACAGGACTAGGGTTAACTCAAGGAGAGGGATGGGGGAAGACAAAAGCAAGGCTTCAGAGTACCGGGTGCAAGCGAATGGCAACGGGATGCAAGCATCTTATCTCATGCCTCCCTGGGGCACCTGGTGGGCCGCTGTGAGATACAGGAAGCTGGACTAGATGGGCCTTTGGCCTGATCCAGCGGGGCTCTTCTTATGTTCTTAAGGCGTGGAAATAGAATATGTAAAAGATCCACTTCACCTACTCGACCCCCATGATTAAAATTTCCACTGGGGGCCTTCTGCACGGGAAGCATGTGCTTTTCTACCATGGTCCCAGTGATGTCATGCAGGGGGTACACAAGTACCGGTTCCTAGGATTACGGCTGGCCCCGCCCATTCACTTGTCGACTCCGCCCCCTGCAACATTTGAATTTCCTGCAGGTTTGAGTTGCCTGCATGTTCTCAGAGCCAGGCAGGCAGGCAGGCAGCGAGTGGAGCCTTGCCTTGCCTTACCACTGAAAAATGAGCTGCTCTGGGGTTTTGGAACTGTTGGGTCACTTTAACATGATGCCAGGCCTCCTTCACATGTTCTGGGTGTGCTGTGGAATACTGTTGCAACTGTTGGGTCAGTTTAAAATTGTCTGAGGCCTCAAAAAGGGCTTTTTTCATGTCCCTTCCTGCCACGACCTCACTTCCGGCTTATGACGTCACTTCCGGTGGGCGGGTCCCGAAACGTGCCAATCAAAAGTGAGTACCTGTTCTTAAATCATTTAGATGACACCACTGCATGGTCCTCTTACCTGCAGGGTGCCTGAATACAGGTGAGCATCAGCAGATACAGGGAGGAGAACAGAGCCAGGCCTGACAAACAGAAGTGTCTCAAATGGCGACCACTGAGTTCATGGCCAACGCAAAATTCAAACCTGGGGCCTGCCCAGAAATGTAGGCCCAGTTGCGATGCAACATTTTGTAGAACAAAGACAGGCATGGAACACAGCGGCAACATGCTTGTGAATCTGCTAAACTACGGTTTAGTTGCATGAACAAAGCCAATCCTCAGGATTAATGCATTTCCCGCCCACCCCCTTCCAGGGAGGGGATTTTAAGCTGTCAATTTTGAATACACCATTTTCCCCCCCTTATATATATCAGTGCAGGAAACTATGGTTTGTCCTAAACAAAGTTGGTTCCCAAATCAGAATCTGAATCCAAGATCAAATTGTAGCGTCAAATCCTGGTTTGGGAACCAACTGTGGTTTAAGTAAGCCACAGTTTTCCAAGTTGTTATGTAACAAAAAAAAAAAAAACTTCAGATCTCGGGCTGCGAAAGCCATAGGAGTCTCTTCAGCAGGGGTGTAGCTAAAGAAGTGCAGAGGGTGCAACTGCACCAGGCAACAATCGTTTGGGGGGGGGGGCAATAAGCTGAGCTTGATGCTAGTGGCCACAATTGTGAAAACCCTGGTATGTATGTATGAATAATACCATCATATTATATATCACTGGAGACATACAAAATAATGCACGGAAGGGATAGAGTCGATAGAGGGATGTTCTTTCCCTCTCTCAAAACACCAGAACCAGGGGGCATCCGCTAAAACTGAGGGTTGGGAGAGTTAAAACAGATAAAAGGGAGTACTTTTTTACCCAGCGGGTAGTTAATCTGTGGAACTCTCTGCCACAGGAGGTGGTGATGGCATCTGGTCTTGATGCCTTTAAGAGGGGATTGGACGGATTTCTGGAAGAAAAGTCCATTGTGGGCTATAGGCCATGATGGACTGTGCAACCTCCTTACATTGGTGGTGGGCTACTTCAGAGTACTGGGTGCAAGGGAGTGGCAACAGGATGCAAGCATCTTGTTGTCTCATGCCTCCCTGGGGCACCTGGTGGGCCGCTGTGAGATACAGGAAACTGGACTAGATGGGCCTTTGGCCTGATCCAGCAGGGCTCTTCTTATGTTCTTATGTCCTCACCTGGAATGGCCCGAAAGGTGAGTGGGAGGGGCCAGTTGCATGGCATGCTGTGGCTCCTGCAGTACTTATGGCACTGCCCCCCAAGACTACGCTACTGCAGTTTGCAGCATGTGTGAGGGTCTTGAGTAGGTTGCTGCTAAAGAGGAAGGCCAGCCTAAGGTAAACACCTTTATATTCCCTTTATTCCAGTGAGAGAAATGTTCTGAGCATGCTCAGTTCGCCCATAGAGTCGATAGAGGGAAGTTCTTTTCCCTCTCTCAAAACACCAGAACCAGGGGGCATCCGCTAAAACTGAGGGTTGGGAGAGTTAAAACAGATAAAAGGAAGTACTATTTTACCCAGCGGGTGGTTAGTCTGTGGAACTCTTTGCCACAGGAGGTAGTGATGGCATCTGGTCTAGATGCCTTTAAGCGGGAATTGGACGGATTTCTTGAAGAAAAGTCCATCGTGGGCTATAGGCAATGATGGATTGTGCAACCTCCTTACATTAGTAGTAGGCTACTTCAGAGTACCGGGTGCAAGGGAGTGGCAACAAGATGCAAGCGTCTTGTGTCTCATGCCTCCCTGGGGCACCTGGTGGGCCGCTGTGATACAGGAAGCTGGACTAGATGGGCCTTTGGCCTGATCCAGCAAAGGGGCTCTTCTTATATTCTTATGCTGAATGCAACAAAAGAAACCAGAGTGTAATATCTTTACACTATCAAAATTTATGGCCGAAACCCCCAGAAAGTGAAAATAAAATTGTCATGTGAAGATTGTGGTTTGCGAAAACTGGGGGCACATGGCTGAAGGATGCATTTTTTTGCATTCCATTTTTCATCCTTTAAAAAAAACCAGGTGTGCTGGTACTTCCAGGTGATGTCACTTCCCAGTGTGACATCACTTCCGGGGCATCATTTTGCCTTTGGCACCGGGCCACACTTCCATTAGCTGTGCCACTGCTCCTCGGGGTAAGGGAAAGCTTGTTCCCTTACCCGGTGTAGCCCTCCATGGTTGGCAATGGGTTTTCTTGGATCTGTGCCCGCTATTTAGCAGGGGCAGAACTGAGGGGGAGCTCATGTCCGCTTTCAGGCACAGGAGGAGGCAGTTGGGGCCTAAATGGTTTGATCTTCAAGGTACACGTGGGAGCTCCAGCTACAGACTGCCTTTAGACAAGCCTCTGGGGCACTGGTGTGCCCGGCGGGGGCTCCATTTGGAGGGCAGGTGGAGCCTCTCCAGCCACCTGCCCCCCCCCAACAGCAAAACAAAGCCGGCTGGCTTCGCTCATGGGGGGGGAGGCGGGGAGCCACTCACTCGGCTGACCCCCCCCCCCCACGAGCAAAGCCAGCCAGGTTTGTTTTGCTTTACGGAGAGGGCAGGAGGGCAAGTGGCTGCTCCACCTGCGGGCTTCATTCGAAAGCAAAACTAAGCCAGCTGGTTTCGTTCGTGGCCAGGGATGAGCGGAGCAACCAGTTGCTCACCCACACACCCCTTAAAAAATGGGGGGAGAGAAGTAATTGCAGTGATGTGATGACATCACTTCAACTCTTTTTGCACGGTTGGGCGCGGCAGCCTGCTGGCTGTGACCCCGGCAGCAGATCCTCCAGGCCCACCTCTGGTTTGGGACCACAGCCCCCCCCCTGGGAGGTTACAGTGAACTGCCATTCAGGGTCCTTGTGAGGATTACCAGGGCAATGCATGTGAAGCACCGTGCGCCCCGACAGTATTGTTGCCATCGAACCAAAGTGCAGCCATCTTGAGTCTTTTGCTTAGTCACTTTTCCAAAGCTGCTGAAGTATGTAACTGTTCCTCTCTTTGCTCTCATTGTTTTCACTCACTTGCCCCTGCCTGTAACCTTCTCCAATCCAGTACCGCCAGTCCTCACAATAGATAGGGAACTGGTTCAAGCCAGCAGAGCTTCCTCCCTTATCGAAATGGCCACAGCACATTCTCAAGGCCCAACTGACACAGAGCTTCTCGTGTCCCAGCCCCTGTGTAGTAATTTTCCACCAAGCAGCAGCTTGGGGGGGGGGAGGGATATGAAAATGATTTGGAATTGTAGGCTCTTGCCCCTTTTCTCTGCCTGCCGAGTGGGGCAGAGAGATTGGCCCGCCTGCGCAGGTGTAATAAAGATGATCCTCATACTCTCTCGCTTGGTTGTTTGCCTTTTTAAATGCTTTCCCTGCGATGAAAACCATTTGGGGCCGATTTTCGGCAACAGTACGACTGAGCCAGCCGGCACCAACATCCGCCCCTCCTGGCAGCGCCAAGCCTCGAATGTCACTCTTCTGTGTTTAGACAAGGATCAGATGTTCCTGCCTCAATTTGCAGCATATTGTGTACTCCTCAGCAGTTCCAGTTGGCTGCTCAAAATAGTTCCCTTTCTCATTTTTCTCTCTCCAAATAAATTCTGGGAGGACAAAGAGCCGAACGACGAGAATTGTCATTTCACAATTATCTGAGGGGGATCCGGTACTGCCCCGAGCGAGCTCAAGGAACAGCGGAACACAAGCGGAGGGGGGCTTTCCTGTGAGCATCGAGGAGGAGCCGTTTCCCTCCAGGCACTCCTGATTTCACCTCCAGGAATGCAGACTGAAGCAAAGACGGAAACCCGTGAAAAACAAGTCGAAATGGCAAAAAAACAGATTCTGACCCCTCTTTTCAATTCCAGGAAGGAAAACATCTTGAGTAGAGTGTTTCAACCAGAACATCTCTTCCTCAGACCCCAAAATCTTTTGCTGGTTAAATATTGCTATCGTATTTAATGGTGATTTAGGACTTGGTATGTCTAGCCCTATTGTGCGGACAGTCTGATCAGGGGCCTCAGTCCATGCTCCTCCGTCCTGGTCTGCTGGTTCCCCCCCCCCCAAAAAAAGCAGCTATGCACATGCCATTTCATCATCAACAACAGTACTTATCACTTTTCCACAAAGAGTTCACAAAAAAGTAAAACAACTAAGGGCGCAATCCTAAACTGGAGTTAGGCTGGCACAGTTAGGCCAGCAACATTTGGCCTGCACAAGGGCCACCGTAAAGTGTGTTTGGACCACTCTTGGAGTCAGGGAGGATGGCGCATGTCTGTGTGCTGGCCTGGTCAAAAAATGGTCCAAACGCACGTCACGGTGTCCCTTGTGCTGGCCGAACTTTGCTGGCCTAACTGCGCCAGCCTAACTTCAAGTTAGGATTGCACCCTAAATCTGGTGCAATATCATGCCAATATTGTCCTGCTGGTAGCCTCCTCCTGGGGTAGCCTTCTGGGTTACAAGCTTTTAAAAAGACACACAAAATTATTGCCGTGGCTGGGCTACTAGGGCAGGTGGGGCTGGGAAAACCTCTCACTCCAATGAGTCACCCCCTTTCGCTTTCTCCTGTGTAAAGACAGCATTGCAATTGGAGCCCGTAAGCCCACTCCAGGCATTCTACAACTGGGTACTGACTCCTTGGGAAGCAGTAGAACGGGAGCAGGCCAGCTCAACCCTGGAGCTCAACCCAGTTTTTTTCACCCAGGAAGTTAGAACGTTGCTCTCCACAGACAGCCACTGAACCTGGGTAAAGCCTTAGTCAGGTTCGTGACTAAGGGGCATGTAGATATATGGGGGGGGGGGAGAAGCTAGCAGGTGTGCTCAGCTTCCCCCTTTTCCTGTGTCTTGCACACCCAGTTTTAGGACCAGGTTTGCTCTCCCGTCAGTGCTGGCCACCCAACCCTCAGCAAAGGTCACCGGCTTGAGATGGGCACGGAGGTCCTGCCCT
This sequence comes from Lerista edwardsae, assembly GCA_029204185.1. Taxonomy (NCBI): domain Eukaryota; kingdom Metazoa; phylum Chordata; class Lepidosauria; order Squamata; family Scincidae; genus Lerista; species Lerista edwardsae. The sequence continues at coordinate 3,305,333 of JAJKFI010000017.1, read as the reverse complement.
CTGTTCCACCAGGACAGCTGAGCAGAGGGGAAGCCCTGGGAGACGGGGCCCTGCTTGGTGGCAACTCTGGGGAATGCCCTCCCTTGGACATCTTCCACTTGGTTTCAACTGGCTGAGCTGTGACTGGTCCTCTGCCAAATTTTTCATTCGCTGGGAGTTGGGGTGACAGCGACAAGCTGGGAATCAGGACTGCCTCAGCCGGGCTTCTCCCCTCAGCCACAAACTCACCAGGGGGGCCTTCGGCAAATGTAATGAAAACACACCCCACCCCGCCAATTCTTCACCTGTTTTGTGCTCCTCTGCTGTCCAACCACCCCTCCTGAGGCTCACTAGCCAGCGTCCGGCTTTCACCCTGCGTCTTTCCCCCACCCCAAGCACCCAAGGCTGGATTTCTCATCCTTATAGATCAGCCTCTTGTGTGCCCCATGACTGCAGTTCACGAGAGAGGCAGCTGGTTGCCATGCCGACCAGCCACCCCAGTTTTGATTCTGCTTGGCTTTTAAGTGGGACCCCCTCATAGCTCGAGGGGTCTCCCCAATTGGGGAGAGAGGCTCCCCCAATACAAGGCCGTCTCTCCGTCTCAGCTCCTAGCTGTGGGTGGTGGCAGCTAAAACAGTCAGTAAGGGGAGTGAAGAGGAGAGAGGGAGGAGTCATCGCTAACTGCTAGACGTTGCTGCCTTTCAGCCCTCCATCTTCCCTTACAGGAAGCACAGACAACATGGAGGTTAGAGACTTGGGACGCAACCCTACCCTGGAGTTCAGCTGGCACAAGTGACTTGTGCTGGCCCAGGACTGTCGTAAACATGCCATAAAGTGTGTTTGGCCCACTCTCAGGAAGGCCAGCACAGCAAAGTTGCTCTGGGAAGCAGCCATGAGCACTGTTGCTTTCCAGAATGCCGTGGCAACGACGCACCACCACCTTCCAGCATTCGAAACACACACACACACACACACACACACACACACACACACACACACACA
>JAJKFI010000017.1:3294331-3304342 GCA_029204185.1 Lerista edwardsae | reverse complement strand
CACACACACACACACACACACACACACACACACACACACACACACACCCAAAACATTGTGCCCTCTAACCCCTCATCCAGGTCATGTATAAAAATATTCAACCACGAAGGGCCTAAAACAGAGCCCTGGGGCACCCCACTCAGTCCCTCCCTCCAAGTTGATTTGAACCGTCATGGGAACAGTTGTTTAACTACCACTGAATCCACCTAGTAGTACTACCACCTAAGAACGTAACGTAAGAAGAGCCCCACTGGATCAGGCCAAAGCCCATCTAATCCAGCTTCCTGTATCCCACAGTGGCCCACCAGATGCCTCGCAAGACAACAAGATGACTGCATCCTGTTGCCAGTCCTTTGCACTTGGCATTCTGATATAGCCAACTTCTAAATTTAGGAAGTTGCACGGATTCATCACGGCCTGTAACCATGGACCTTTCTTCCAGAAATCTGTCTAATGCCCTTTTAAAGGCATCCAGGCCAGACATCATCACTACATCCAGTGGCAAGGAGTGCCACAGATTAATTACATGCTGGATAAAGAAATATTTGTCTGTCCTAACAGCACTCAGTTTAGTGGATGTCCCCCGGTTCTGGTGTTGTGTGAGATGGAAAGAACATCACTCTATCCATCCCCTGCATGATTTTTGTGCATCTTTACACCTGATCCATATTTCACTATTTTATCCACAAGGATATCTTGTGAAACTTTGCCCTATGCATTGTGGAAGTCTAGGCATGCCCTATCCTACAGTACAACTAGTTAATACGCATGCAAAGCACAGTTCAAATGCAAAGGGTTATCATTTAGATTCGCTGCTATGCTGTTGTTTTTAAATTGTGCTTTAGTGCTTTCTTCTTATGTTTCAGCATTTTGCACTGGTTTGAAGTTATTACTGCTTTGCATTTAAATGTAGCCTTCCCCACTCCCCACCCTGACTGTTATCAGACCATGCACCTGGGTTGATGCTCTTCACACCCAAGCTTAGTGGAAATGACATTTCTGTCCTCCCCCAGGACAAGCTCTGTGGTAATTAAAGCCTTCTGCTGTGTCGCTATTTCCTCCGTAATGATTTTATCAAAGAACGCTGTGCTATTTTTAATACCAAAGTCGCCTCTGTACAAATCTGATGCCAGATTCTGAAAGCACACGCAGCGTATTTATTTCACTCTCATCGACCCTATCCCAAATGTTCAGGGTGGGGAATGAAGGTTCCAGAAGCGGATTCTTGGTAAAACGTTTAGGTACCATCAAATCGAAGCTGCCACATGCAGGAAGCCGAGAACTAAACCACAAAGAACACACAGTGCTCAAGTTTGGACTTTGGCACGTTTCACCAAAAGGAGATTCCAAAACTCGGACACAGTCACTAAGAATATCTTCCTATGGAACCCGACACCTTGTGATAATCACCGAACACCAACATTCTCTAAATGTCAGATTCCATCCAAGATGATACGCATTTCCATGTTGATCCAAGACGACGCAATACCCACCTACAGATGAATGCTAAAATCTCCAAAACGACCTTGCTGGATCAGACTGCAGGACTATTCTGTCTGCAACTGTGCCTCGGACATGTCTGTAAGCCAGGATATGATGGACAGACATCCTCTGTCTGTATCCTCAACACAACTGAGGCACAGACAACACCCAGGCTACAAATGCAAAACACTGAAAAACCAATTTGTTGCCATAGTCTCGCCGCCCCGAGGACCCCTGGAACTGTAGTTCTTTGAAAAGACTAGGATCTCCAGCAAAGAATTATCAACCTCCCCGTCAAGCTACTATTCAAGCCTTCTTCCAAAGAAGGCATCTTATCCACACACCCATGCAGTTGAGACAGGACTCCACTTTTCTTGCATCCTCAGGAAAGAGGCAGAGTTTTGTGACTTGTACTGCAGCTTGGGGAAGGTAAACATGTATGCACAGCAGAATATGTGCCTGCTTTTTCTTTCCTTCTCACATTGCAGCACAAATGGTAGTGAGGAAAGGCCTGATTATCTCTAGAGAACATCTGGAGTATTGCATACAGTTCTAGTCACCACAACCCAAAAAAGACATTGTGGAACTGGAAAAGGTGCAGAAGGGAATGACCAAAATGGTTACTGGCTCGGGGTACCTCTCTTATGAGGAAAGGCTACAGCACATTGGGGTACATATAGAAAAAAGGTGCTCGAGGCGGGACATGATTGAGATGTACAAAATGATGCAAGTGATGGATAGAGTGGATAGAGGGATGTACTTCTCCCTCTCTCACAAAACCAGAACCAGGGGACATCCACTAAAACGGAGTGTTGCGAGAATCAGAAAAAAGAAAAAAAATTTTAACCCACATGCAATTAGCCTGTGTAACTCCTTGCCATTGGAGAAGGAAATGGCAACCCACTCCAGTACTCTTGCCAAGAAAACCCCATGGATTACAGAACAAAAAGGCTAAACGATATGACACTGGAAGATGAGCCCCTCAGGTCGGAAGGTGTCCATTATGCTATTGGGGAAGAGGAGAATACGAGTACTAGTAGCTCCAGAAAGAGTGAAGTAGCTGGGCCAAAACCGAAAGGAAGCTAGTGGAGGACAGGGAGGCCTGGCGTGCTGTGGTCCATGGGGTCGCGAAGAGTCGGACACGACTTAGCGGCTGAACAACAACAACAACAACTCCTTGCCACAGGATGTAGTGATGGTGTCTGGTCTAGATGCCTTTAAAGAGGGATTGGACAGATTTCTAGAGGAAAAGTCCTTCACAAGTTACAAGCCATGATGGGTGTGTGGTTTTAGAAGCAGGCTACCTTAAAATGGATGTGGTGGTGCTGTGGGTTAAACCGCTGCTGCTGGGCTTTCTGACCGGAAGGTTGGGAGTTCGAGACCATGTGACGGAGTGAGCTCCCGTCGCTTGTCCCAGCTCCTGCCAACCTAGCAGTTTGAAAGCGAGTAGATATAAAAATGCGAGTAGATAAATAGGTACCACTTCGGTGGGAAGGTAACGGTGTTCCATGTACTACGGCGTATAGTCATGCCGGCCACATGACCCCAGAGGCTTGTCCTCAGACGAACGCTGGCTCTTCGGCTTAGAAACAGAGATGAGCACTGCCCTCTACAGTCGGTCACGACTAGACCATTCGGTCGTGGGGAAGCCTTTACCTTAAAATGCCAGGTGCAGGAGAGTGGCAACAAGATGCAGGTATCTTTGCTGTCCTGTGTGCTCCCTGAGGCATCTGGTGAGCCACCGTGAAATACAGAAAGCTGGACTAGAGGGACCTTTGGCCTGATCCAGTGTGGCTCTTCTTACGTTCCTGGTTGGTAAAGATAGCCAAGATTCTTGACCCCTGGGCTGTGAGAACCCTGGACTCTCTTCACAGCTAACAGAACCAGAACAGCGGGTGAGAAGCTAAAATCTAATCTATTTGCATTACTTCTTCAGGCTGCTAGATTTGTTCTTCCTTAGTGTCAAGGAGGTGGAGCTTTTCAGCAGCACAGGGTGTACAGGCAAGCCTCTCCTCACACCCGTTAAGACACAGCAAATAAATACGGTTTACTTGCAATGCCCCAGGGACCTGTCCAACTGTCTGATGCATATGTCAGATAAGCCGACGACATGCTTTTCTCCCCCCCCAAAATCCGCACGCATCCCCAGGAGAGTCAGCCATGACACGACTCTGCTGACCACAGAAGCCGAGGGCACGTGGGTGCGTCTCACATCAACCTCTCCTGGAGGAAGATCAGTCGCCTCAGTAAACTGGTGGAACATTTCCTCCTAGCAACACGTTCTAAGCTGGCAGTTGGCTTACAGGATCACCACCTCGGGGGCCTTTCAGCGCAATGATTTATGCACACGTTTATGCACCAGAACCAGGGGGCATCCGCTAAAACTGAGGGTTGGGAGAGTTAAAGCAGATAAAAGGAAGTACTTTTTTACCCAGCGGGTGGTTGGTCTGTGGAACTCTTTGCCACAGGAGGTGGTGGTGGCATCTGGTCTAGATGCCTTTAAGAGGGTTTTGGTTGGATTTCTGGAGGAAAGGTCCAGCGTGGGCTATAGGCCATGATGGATTGTGCAACCTCCTTACATTAGTAGTAGGCTACTTCAGAGTAACGGGTGCAAGGGAGTGGCAACAAGATGCAAGCGTCTTGTGTCTCGTGCCTCCCTGGGGCACATGGTGGGCCGCTGTGAGTTATAGGAAGCTGGATTGGCCTTTGGCCTGATCCAGCAGGGCTCTTCTTATGTTCTTAAGTTTTGGAAAGAAGGAAAAAAGATGCTCATCACACAGAAAAGATGCCCTGCACTTTTTAAAGAATTTGCAACCCTTTGCACTGGACTGTATTTATTAATAAAAATGAACAGCAAAAACTATTTCTGGCATTACCTTTTAAACACCCACTTGGTAGCATATGGGTTTGTATGTTATATACATCAGGCTGAATGCCATCACAGGAATCTCCACTGAAGGGGTCTCGGGTGGAAGGAATCGGAAAGACGCACCTGCCAGAGCACTTGGAAACTCCCAAATGAGACACGTTTGGAATGGATAAATTCAGGAGAACAATCAAATGGTGTCTACTGGGCACATGCTGAGCTCTCCTCCCCTGGACATAAAAGGGGCCTGGAAAGTGCTTACCTGTAGCTCGATCATAGCCATTGTATATGCTTAAACTTTTGCATGAATTTTTTTTTTTAAATGTAAGCTGCTTCGAATGCTTGTTTGAAAGATGAGATTTCAAACTTGTGTGTACGTGTTTTCTTCCTCTCCAAATGCTCACAGTTCACAGCTGGGCATTTGGTTCAAAGCTACTACTTCAAAGCTACTACTTTGTGAAAGAGCCCCTGGCTTGGCCTGCAGAAGGTCCTGCCTTCCTGGTGGGCCCTCCAATTAGGGCTGGGAAACCCTGGAGAGCCACTGCCAGCCATTGTAGACAACACTATGCCAAGCAGACCAGTGGTATAGCACATAAGAACGTAAGAAGAGCCCTGCTGGATCAGGCCAAAGGCCCAGCTTCCTGTATCTCACAGTGCCCCCCAGATGCCTCAAGGAAGACACAGGACAACTAGATGCATGCATCTTGTTGCCACTCCCCTGCATCTGGCACTCCAAGGTAGCCTACCTCTAAAATAAGGAGGTTCCACTAACCATCATGGCTTGTAGCCTGTGATGGACTTTTCCTCAAGAAATCTGTCCAGTCCCCTTTTAAAGGCATCTAGGCCAGATGCCATTACCACCTCCTGTGGCAAGGAGTTCCACAGATTAATTACCCACAGATAATTGTCTGCTGGGTTTGTCCCAGCAGAAGCCAGCTTCTTACATTCTGTGCTCTACAGCAGGAACAGGCAGAGCCTTCTGTTCTTATCCAACGTCATCTCTCTCTCTTTTTTTTTTTTGCAAATGTACACAAGGACATCACAAGAACACATCTTGCAATACCCAAGTAGCATCTGCTGAGAGAAATCACACCTCTCAGATGGCTTTAAAAGGGAACTTGAAACATTCACGGAGAAGGGTTGTTCTATCCAGGACTTTTAAACAGAACGCCCATTTCCAAACACAAGAAACCTTTGACTCCCCATCGCGAGACGGACAGGGAGGAGACCTGATGCTGCCTTTGGCATCTGGCTGCACAGACCTTTGGACAGATCCTGTCAGGTTCTACTGGATATGGCAGAACAACAGCACAATCGTGTTATTGCCAACTACTGATGGGAAGAGTTCCGTTGCGGCGGGAAGAAAACTATTGCATCTCTCCACAGGCTGCCTCTAGTCCAGTGAGCTTCAACCTTTTTCATGCCATGACCCCAATCAATCAATCAATCACATTTGAGACTGAGGACCCCACTGTTGATCTCGCTCCCTCCCAGGACCCTATCCACACCGCTCCAGGCTCCCAGCTCCATGTATTCTTACGAGAGAGAACAGAAAAGCTACCATGAAGCCTGGCACTAACGAAAGCTATTTTAACACAATTACTAAGCAGGACTGGGACACCCTCTCCTGGTACCTGAAGGGGTACATCGGATGCCTCCCCCTTTACCTGGTGGTGCTCTAGGCTAGTGGTCTTCAACCCTTTTTATTCCTATAAGTTGCCATGACCCCAAAACTGAGGCTTCATGACCCCGTTGGCTCCCAACCCCAAGGTTGAAGAACACTGCTCTAGTCTGTCCAGCCTAGGACCCTAAGATCCCACAGGACCAACTATTCACTCAGGCTCCTGTTGTGCAACAAACCGTTCCTCACCCCACCCCACCCTGGACCTCTCACACGTTCACTCCGAGACCTTGAGGACTAGCTCTTAAAGGCACTGTACAGGACAGGGTGGTGCTCTGTTATAGATTAGCTGAAACATATTGTTGCCGTATACTTAAGAACATCAGAAGAGCCCTGCTGGATCAGGCCAAAGGCCCATCTAGTCCAGCTTCCTGCTTCTCACAGTGGCCCACCAGATGCCTCTGGGAGCTCAGTAGACAACACAATGCTTGCATCCTGTTGCTACTCCCTTGCACGTGGCATTCTGAAGTAGCCTACTATTAATGTAAGGAGGTTGCCCAACCCATCATGGCCTATAGCCCACCATGGACTTTTCCTCCAGAAATCTGCCTTTTAAAGGCATCTAGGCCAGATGCCATCACCACCTCATGTGGCAAGGAGTTCCATAGCTTAATTACCCACTGGGTAAAAAAATATTTATATCCTTATAAAAGTATATCCTTTACACTAAATCCTACCAACTTTCAAGGGACAGTTTCTGCTAAACAGCTACCCACATTTTGCTTCTGTAGGCTCTGGGTGCTGCACCCAAACGCATCAACATTTCAGTTCTGAATGAGTCACCAAGAAACCACTCCATCACCTGTTTCCTACTCACCAGTTGATTTCATTGTAGTCATTGTGAACTTCCTGCCAGAAATAAAACCAGATGACAGTCAGAAAGAAGGTGAACGTGAGGATTAGGAACCAGAGACGTTCCCACTGCAAAGGAAAGGAAAAAAAATCAAATTAAGAATGTATCTGGGTTAGTCTGGTAAGGCAAGGCAGATACTGTACATAAAATCACACTGTAAAATTACACTGTAATAAAGACCTGTTACTCACACCTCTGTCAGGACTGTACCACTTGAAAGTGCAGGTAGTGTTGATGAATGCTGGTGCATAATAATGTAGGAAACCAGGAAGTAAGGGAGAGAGGAAGGCTAAAACCTTTTCCCCTTAACACAGCCGTTTTCAGTAAGTGTGCTCGGCACACCGGTGTGGCATGGCTCGTCTGCAGGTGTGTTTGCAAGATGGCGCAGGTGGGTGAAGCAGCAGTGGCTTTTTACCCAGTGCTGCTTTCTGCCCTTGCTTGGTTGCCCAGCTCCTTTGCCTGATCAGTCCAGGTCTTCCACAAAAAGGATTCCTTTCCGATCTTTAATTCAGGGTTAACCCATAATGTTAATTTAGCATATGAATGCAGATCAGATTTATGGTTCCATAACACTGCGGTCCACAGGTACAAGCGTGCCCCAGTATCCGCCAATTTGATTATCCACTGATACCATGGATACTGGGACACCTATTAAAAAGATAGGGAGACATTAAACACATCTCTTCTTTTTATCATGTTGCAGCAAAACCTATTCCTATCTTTCCCTGTCTTTAAAAAGACACCCCCAGTATCCACAGTTTCAGGTATCCACAGTGTGTGTGCATTTGTATACTAGAACGGAACCCCAGCATGTGCCTGAAGAAACTGTTGGTGAAATATCCTTCATTTTAACAACTGTGGACCCCCAATGTCATCCATTTACAAAGAGGGGCTACACAGGAAAGCTTTCAAAAAAAAAAAGCCCAAGATGAATTTTACAAATGGAAATAAGGATTCGAGTAGTTACTAGAGGTTAAGAGATAAGCTTGGGGATATATAATCTATATAAACACACAAACAAGCATATTGGGATAAACTGAGAGTCCACTGGATTAAAATGGCAAGTTTAACGTTCATAGTTTTAAGAATTGAAATGCGTCTAAAATATCATGGTTTTCAACCATCTCTGTTGTGGCTCTCAAATATCTGAAGAGTTTATAGTACAAAGATCTATGTTAAACAAGTTTGCCCACCCTTCATTTATGAAATATATAAAGGAATTGCATCTAGGACATAAAATATTAGCTTTAAATGTATTAAACTTTGCCCCAAAGGGTCAGATTTAAAAGGAGTTCATTTATCCAAATCCAGCAATATGTCATTTACCAATATATTAACATGTTAACACAATCTACTGTGTTATATCTCTAGGGATTGGGATTCCTGAATGTCTAATGACAGCTGAGCACAATTGAAATTGCCAAGCATTAAATACACTCCATGAAATATTATCCCTAAGTGGCATCTGTTCAGATTTTGTCCAATTAATCAAATATCCAGATAAAATCATTTATCACTTTCAGTAATTCTGAAATATAAAACCAAGATTCAGCAATAAATAAAATATCACCCACATATAACATAATTTTAAATTTAAATTTATTGGATTTATACAACAAGCCACAGGTGATATTTTCTCTGATAGCACAAAGCAAAGGTTCCAAACACAAATTAAAAATAAGAGACAATAAAACCTTGCCCGGTTCCCTGCTCTGATAAAGAAAGGTAGCAATTAGTCAATACCCCAGATCCTGGTTTAGAATATAAAATTTTGATTCATTTCCAAACAGTTCCAGGAAAATCAAATTCCATCAACACAAAAATAAAATGGTCAGTGTACCATATCAAAAGCAGAATTCAATGAAAGAACGGCTGCCTAATCAAACTTCTCTCTCTCTCTCTTCAAACACATGGACACCTCCTCTGATACCAGACCGGACAGAATAAATAACAATATCATACACAACCTGAATGCACTGGCATCACTAGGGTTTGTGTAACCCCCAGAGCACAAGCCTAACCTGGAGTTAGATCGGCACAGTTAGGCCTGCAAAGTTTAGTTGCCCCAAGGGCCACTGCAAAGCAAGTTTGGACCACTCATGGAGTCAGGGAGGATGGCGCACGTTGTGTTTGGACTCCGAGAGTGGTCCAATCATACTTTAGAGTGGTCCCTTGTGCCGGTCAAACTTTGCTGGCCTAACTGTGCCAGCCTAACTCCAGGTTACGATTGTGCTCTCATTAATTTTACTCATTTATTTAAATATACAGCAGGACAGGTCACCCAAGAAATCAGTAACCAACAGTGATGCCACTGACATCAACCTGTGCTAGACAAGAGGTCTCCAAACATTTGAGTTTGAGGGCCACATCATATATTTTACAAATTTTTTGTGTGCCGAAAAAAAAAATCAGCTTTATGAATGAATGAAATTGAAATGCATGAATAAGTTTCACTCGGATTTTTTTTTTGTAATTAGCATGATATGATTCAGAACAAAAGATATTTGATATTTACAGAATATCAAAAGACGTGCTATTTACAAACAATGCTGTGCTTAAACTGAAAAAAAAGATATATAATGATTATATAGAAGAAGATTTATATAAAAAATCTTTATATAAATGGACACCTCCCTTTATTTATATAAAGGGGCAGAAGATTTAGTCGAGAGGGTTAATGCCTCCATTTGCCTGAAGATAAGAGCTGAAGATCTGAAGGTCGCCAGTTCGGGACAGCCGGAAGTCTCTGTGAGCGGCAGACCTCGTTAATTGCAACTGATTAACAGCTGAGCTTCGGCTGCCTTGTGTGAGGGGGAGTTGTGCCAAAGTTCAGCCGCTTCTCTGGTGGGAGCAGGGAAGCCGCTTATCAGCCAGCAAGAAGACAAATGGGTGGCCAGAAAGAAGGACTAAATCCAGAAAGATCCATCTGTATGTGTGTAGTTCTTGGAAGATAGAACATTTCTGTAAAAACTGTAAAAACCTTTGGGTTTCTGAATAAAGTCTGCCTATGTAAACCGCCTTGAGTTATTGTCATTAGAGAAATCTGGTGACCTAAGAAAGGCGGTATATAAATCCTATTATTATTATTATTATTATTATTATTATTATTATTATTATTATTATTATTAT
>JAJKFI010000017.1:3247735-3294321 GCA_029204185.1 Lerista edwardsae | reverse complement strand
ATTATTATTATTATTATTATTATTATTATTATTATTATTATTATTATGGGCAAAAATGCCCATTTGGGCAAAAAATTTAAGTTGCTGAGGGCTGGATAAAATCTTGTGGCAGGCCGGACTTGGGCCCTGGACTGTAGTTTGGAGACACCTGTTCTAGACCAACTGCACCATAAAGTATGCAAAGAGGAAACCAAAAGCTTAATTTACAAGGTGTGGGGACACCTCCTGCCTGAGGTTTCTACACCTCCACCCCCAGAGTCAGCGCTGGAAAGCTGGCCACTTTTAGTTAGTGTTCTAAGCACCAGTGGTAACAAGAACTGAGCATGGAGCCATTCCACACCTTTAAAGGCAAGCGTACCTAAACTGTACTTGTACAGAACCCACCATAAGCTCTCACCATGCAGCTAACCTTGAGCATCATTCAAAACAAGGACGACAGCAATTCCAACAAAGAAGCCAAGTCAGGGCTTTTCAAAGGAGGTCATTAGCATCCTGCATTTAAGCACAAGCATCTCATTTGGCGCTCCCAACCTCTGGTGGCTTCTGCGCCATCCATCTCCCTGCTTGGCAGCTGCTTGACAGAACCATGCTCCCCGCTGGAGGGGGGCTCCACAGGCCGACTGCTGGAACACAGAATCAAAGGCCCACTTGGACAAGCCGCATCTCTTACAAAATGTTGTGTCTCTGTCAAAGCATTGCAAAGGATCCACAGTTTTGCAAAGGCAAGCAAAAGTAATGGGGGCACTGATGTATGCGAGGGCTGGAATTTACCAGGGCTCAGAGCAACAATTTATGCCGCACAACTTTAATCTGGGGAACCATATATCTTGGGGCCAATGGAACCGGGACAGTTTTATAACCCAATACATCTGACAGTTTCATAACCCAATACGTCTGCATCTGGCCACCTCATCTCAAAACTGACAGAATAGTAGGCCAGCCTCTAATTGGTTTGTTTTAACACTTGCCTGCTTACACAAGCCATCCAAAGGACTTAAAAAGAGGCTCACACACCACAGCATGGCGGCATAGTGCTGAATGGGGAGCTGGAAGACCCCGATTCAAACCCCAATTCTGTCATGCAACTGGGGTAACCCTGAGCTGGTTGGTCGCTCGATCGGCCACTCTCTTTCTCTCTCTCTGCCTGCCTCTCTCACTGGTTTGTTACATAGGTAAGAGGAAGACTGAACAACAACAACAAAGAGGAAGGGGAGCCACAACTTAGAACAGTGTATCACAAACAAGGGTCAGAACCAGTGATGTCATTCAGGGGGAACGGACCAGAACGGGCGTTCCGGATCCTAACGGGCTCCGTGGCTGATTCCAGGTTCCCGACAAGTGCCAATCAAAAGTGAGTTCCTGTTCCTAAATCATTTGAATGACACCACTGGTCAGAACCCACTAGTGTGTCACAATTTCAGGTGGGCACAGAGCACCTAGTACTGCCATCTTTGAAAATTATGAGAAGATAGAACACTGGAAAGGGAGGGGCTTTGTGCTTATTTTGCTTGTGTTAAGGTTGTAAATGGCTGAGAATGGCTGAGAAATAACTTATTGCTGTATTCTCAGGAAAGCAGCAGGCTCTGGCATCACAATGACAGACATCACTTCCGGATGCGCCCCGGGCAGATTGCCATTCTAAAAAGTGGGTCCTGGTACTAAAAGGTTTAAGAACCACTGCCTTAAGGAAGAATGGGATATAAATTTAAACTCTTCCACCTGTATCAATCCAGCCCCTCAGAGAGCTGAATCAGACTTCATTCCTAAATCAAAACTGAAGGCACCTCGTTACCTTAAAGGCTCAGAGCACATAAGGATGCGCATTGCACAGCTTGTGCTCCTGCACGAGTCACTGTTCTGAGTGCGCCTCCTAAATTAAGGAATGAAGTTCCAAATAGTAACTCAGAGGGACAACAGGCAGCCTCCTTTTTCAGTTGGGAAACCCCCAAATTGGAATGCACTCCACACAGAAAGTCACCTGTTGCTAACTTTGATCAGTATACATGAAGTCACATTACTCAATTAAACAGCATTTATATATTGCTTTTCAACAAAACATTCACAAAGTGGTTTACAGGCAAAAATTAAAGCAAAATGGCCCCCTGTCCCCAAAGGGCTCACAATCTAAAAAAAAATGCAGAACACCCCCAGCAACAGCCACTTGGAAAGACACTGTGCTGGGGTGAAGAGGGACAATTGCTCTCCCCTTGCTAAATATAAGAGGACACCACTTGTCTTGCCCAGTTAGCAGGGGCACCATTTGAAAAAAGATTTGTGCAATGTTGAGAATTCATTTTCACAAAACTTCACAACCCCTGCAGGGACTGTCAGCCAGCGGGCCTTACCTGCCATAAAGCTGGTGGGTATTTGAACATGGGCTTCTTATAGCCAAATCCAATATACTATCGATTCTGAAATTAGGTGCTACACACCCTGATCCTCTGTAAGGACAAGATGTAGTTTTCATACCCTTTCAAGATGTATGTGCATGTTTGTTTCTATCGTTATATATTACACAAACCATTACAACTGGCGTTTATCATTCTGCTATCGATCACCTAATCATCTTGGCATTTCAATCCAGCTGCCTCAGATTACTGGTTCAAAAAAAAACACACGCACGAGGAAGCACACACAATCCACCTCTTTTATGTTTCTGTGCCTTTCAGCTGTATGACTTCATTATTTCATTTATAACCCCACCCTTCGTTGACACAGAATTCAGCACGGCAAGCATGCATTCCTAGGTGCTAGTTAGTCCATCTAAGTGCTCAGCAGACCACGACTGGCTCAGTGCTGGCAAGGGTGCAGTATTCTGCACCTTCAGATCATGGCTGTGAAACAGCAATTCCCAAGCTGCACTGGAGACTGGTCTTCCCAATCCGATGGGCATAGAGAGCTCAAGGCATCCATCATGACCATTTGTATCTGGAGGACACCTGTACACGAAACCCCAGTCCCCATGCTACAACTGGGTTCGGTCCCTTCCTCCATCAATAAGGGTATCTTTTATCCGGACTGCTTGGGACGGGAAAGAGTCTGGATTTCAGATTTGGAATAACTACATACATGTAATGAGAAATGTCTCCAGTTGCTCTGTTCAGAAGACCTCCAATCGGGGGACATTATTGAGACAACATTATGCATGGGATGGAGGGATGTTCTTTTCCCACAACACCAGAACCAGGGGACATCCACTAAAATTGCATGTTGGAAGAGTTAGAATGGATAAGAGGAAGTATTTTTGTACTCAGTGGGTAATTAATCTGTGGAACTCCTTGCCACAGAAGGTAGTGATAGCATCTGGCATAGGTGCCTTTAAAAGGGGATTGGACAGAATTCTGGAGGAAAAGTCCATCGTGGGCTACAGGTGGTGCAACCTCCTTACATTAGGCTACTTCAGAATGCCAGGTGCAAGGAAGTGGCAATGGGATGCAGGCATCTTGTTGTCTCGTGTGCATCGTGAGGCAACTGGTGGGACTCTGTGAGATGCAGAAAGCTGGACTAGATGGGCTTTGGCCTGGTCCAGCAGGGCTCTTCTTATGTTCTTATGCTGCTTTTTGCACGATGGACCACATGATGATAATGAGAATTTACAGGCCTGATTTGGCCGGTGGGCATTATGTTAAGTCATTATTATCAAATGCAAGCTGCCTTAAGCACTTTGGGAAACAAGTAGTAAATAAATTTATTAACATGCAGAACGACTGGAATTCCAGCCCCAACTCTGCCATCTTTATTCAGCACCATATGGGTGCTGGAGGCAGCGATGACAAGCCAGGGGCTTCATGGGCCAATTTCAAATACCAAAATTTACATTCCACTGAGAAGAACTTTTACGGCACTCGGGTTTGAGCGGATTCCAAGTAAAGTGCGATTTGGGAAATTCTTGTGGCTTAAGAGTACCTGAGGATCTTGTACACGCTATATGTTAGCTCAATAGCCCTGTTATTAGTGAGCAAAGAAAATGGGTTAGTCAGTCAAGAGATTGATTTCTGTTGACAAGGCTGAGGTATTACATAACTCAGAAACAAGCCTTGGCAGTAGTGAGATCTCAAGCTGCCTCAAGCAAGCCCCATATTGGGAATGTCTATTACGATTTCTATAATCAACTCCGGCTGGGCTCCTGTTTTCCCCATGTGTAGTCTGGGTTTTCCTAGGAACTATTTTACCAGGTTACCTACAGGAAATAGGGAAATGAAACTGACCAGACTGTAGCTATGTGGGTATATAAGCCATACCTATAACATTTCTGGGGCAGGCTTGGTCTGCAAACTGAGGTCAGTCTGGTCTGATGCTACAGCCATTCTCCCTCTGAGAACCCTTTGCCTGTCTCTGAAGGCTTCCCCACTCTGATTTGGCACGACCTTAGCCATAGGTCGCCCCATCACAAAAAGGATGTGGTGGAGCTGGAGAAGATGCAGAAGAGAGCGATGAAAATGATTACTGAGCTGGGCACCTCCCTTATGAGGAAAGGCTGCAGTGTTTGGGGCTCTTTGGTCTAGAAAAAAGCACCTGAGGGGAGGGACATGATTGAGACAAACAAAATTATGCACGGGAGGATAGAATTGATAGAAGGATGCGCTTTTCCCTCTCTCACAACATCAGAACCAGGGGACAGCCACTCAAATTGAGTTAAAATTGGGAGAATGGATAAAAAGAAATACGTTTTTACCCAGCAGGTAATTAATCTGTGAAACTCCTTGCCACATGAATGGGATGATGGCACCTGGCCTAGGGGCCTTTAAAATGGGATTGGACAGAGTTCTGGAGGAAAAGTCCATTGCAGGCTACAGGCCATGATGTGTGGTGCAACTTCCTTACGCTAGAAGTAGGCTGCTTCAGAATGCCAGGTGCAAGGGAGTGGCAACAGGATGCAGGCATCTTGTTGTCTTGGGTGCTCCCTGAGGCATCTAGTGGGCCACTGGGAGATACAGGAAGCTGGACTAGATGGGCCTTTGGCCTGATCCAGTGAGGCTCTTCTTATGTTCTTATAACTTGCCATCTGAAGGACACTGACCAAGGTCAGAGAAACATCAGCTCAATGTGATCCATGACACTCAAGCTTGTGGTATTTGGGTCATTTCACACCAAGATACCATCTAGTACAATACTTCTGTTGTATCCGTTAGGCCCAGAAATGTTTGAATTAAAAAAAAACCCAGAAATCAAGTAGTAGGATTTGCAGAGTGTAAGAGTGAACTGGTTCAAATGCATTCTGAAGGACAGAGAGATGGAACAAGCAAGGGCAGTACAAGCCAATTTTGAGGGACAGGGTGGGTTTATTAGAGCGTTGTCTTGTTTATTCTCCTTGATGTTTCTGGGCAGGCATATCACTGAAGCAGAACCGGCAGGGCAGGAGGAGAGCGTGCGTGTCAATCAAGCAGGATGTGTACAGCAAGATAAATGCTCTCCTCTGCATTGCTTTAGGAAAGAGACAGTCCTGAGAGAATGCAAAATGCTGGAGAGGGAATTGCCCTGAAACAAAACAGAAATTCACCCCTTTTCTGAGACAGAACAGCAAGTCCCTTAGAGCGCAACCCTAAGCTGGCGTTAGGCTGGCACAAGCTAGGCCAACAAAATTTGGCTGACACAAGGGCCATCATAAGGTGCGTTTGGACCACTCTCGGAGTCAGGGAGGATGGCGCACCTCTGTGTGCTGGCCTCTCTGACTCCAAGAATAGTCCAAACATACTTTACAGTGTCCTTTGAGCCAGCCAAACTTTGCTGGCCTAACTGTGCCAGCCGAACTCCAGGTTAGGATTGTGCTCTTGATGACAGTAGGAGGCAAGGCTGGAGAATTGCAGCGGAGTTAAACCTATGAAACTCATTCCTACAAGTGGCGCAGGACACCAGAAGAGGGAGTGTACCAGTGGTGTTATTCTACTGGAACGCTGGGCGAGACATCCGGGTGATCGACAGTCCGCCTGTCGCATTCCTCAGCGTTACACCGTTTGCATAACATACGCAAGTGGCGTAACTGGTTACGCAAATGGCAGAACGCTGCGGAACGCGATGAGCGGGCTGTCGATCACCCGGATGTCCCGCCCAGCGTTCCGGTAGAATAACACCACTGGAGTGTACCCTCACTGTTGATTCATGCGCCTCTTTCCCTGAGCAGTGGGAACTTCCCAAAAGCCTCTAGGTCAGTGGCAAAGCTAAAAGAGGTGTGCGGGAAGTATGGCAAACAATGCACTGTGCCGTGTAAGCGGCCCCTCCCACTCGCCTTTGGAGCCATTCTGGGCAGCGATGGCAACACAGTACAGAGGCAGCCAGAGCCACATCAGCCCCCTGGAATCCCAAAGATCGGCTTCGCGCCAGCACGGTCCCACTCTGCTCTGCCAGACCGTTCCAAATGGATGTCAGGCCCCTGCCAGGCATGTGTATTCCATATTCTTGGAACGAAGGGTTCGTTCTCAGCTAAGAGCAGCCAGAAAGCACATGCAGGGTTCTGGAGAGTCTGCCACTCTGGAAGACACTTGCAGAATCAAGGAGTGAATCCAGAGCACAAATAAAACCTAACCTAGGGTTAGGCCGGCACAAGGGACACCGTAAAGTCTGTGTGAACCTCTCTCGGAGTCAGAAAGACCCAGCCCAGAGATGTGTGCCAACCTCCTTGACTCAGAGAGTGGTCCAAATGCACTTTATGGTGGCCCTTGTGCCGGCCAAACTTTGCTGGCCTAACTCCAGGTCGCGAAGACTCAGACATGACTTAGCGACTGAACAACAACAAGCTTCAGGTCAGGATTGCGCTCTCTGTTTACTCTCCCTTATCCCTTACAGATCTTCCCTAGAGGATCCTCCCTGCAGTCTTGGGACAGTCTCTCTTTTCACAGCTTACCTTTTAAAGAAAAGAAAGTAAAGCCAGGTTTTGTTCTGCTGCTTTTAAATCCATTTATGTAATAAAAATATGTATAATAGACTTCTATTAGCCTTGAGCTCATTTGATGGGGAATGGAAAGAAGGAAAAACCCACAAAAGGTGCAATCCTAACCAAGTTTCCAGCATTGGGGCAAGGGCAATGCAGCTCCAAGGTAAGGGAACAAACACGCCTCTGTGACTGCCCTCTCCAACTGCAGGATGCAGCACATGCCCCATTGGCACAGCTATGTCAGTGCTGGAAAGTGGGTTAGGATTGTGCCCAGACATGTCATGTAGCGGGTACGTGGGGGTACACGAGTACCCGTTCCTAGGATTAGGGCTGGCCCCGCCCATTCGCCCGCCCACTCGTCAACTCCGTCGGCGCTCCGCTCCGCCCCCTGCAACATTTGAATTGCTGGCACGTTTGAGTTGCCTGCACGTTCTCAGAGCCAGGCAGGCAGGCAGGCAGGCAGGGGAGCGTGGGAGACCGACGGTAGCAGCAGCATGAGCAGGTAGGCTGCCTGGGGCTCCCTCCCGAGGAGGCGCGGCGGTTCCTGGGGGCGGTTCCTGAGTTCCGGCTATGACCTCACTTCCGGTGGGCGGGCCCCGACACAAGTGCCAATCAAAAGTGAGTACCTGTTGCTAAATCATTTAGATGCCATTACTGATTCCGCCCTAAATTAAACTGCCTATCTAGTGACAAAATGTGCAGGCTGAGATGGTATCGGAGGCAGAGAAGCAGCTCAGAGCATCATTCCAAGGTTACACAAGAATTCCAAAACCAGCTTCCCTATCAAATCTAAACTGCGGCTTTCTCCCTCCTGCTCTTCCACAGCAAGCAAAACTGGGTTCAGCTTCGACCGTGACAGGACAGGATGTTCCAGACACTGCGAACGGCCGGCTGTCCTCCAGCAGGGATCACATCCATTCATCCCATACCAAACCTCGGGGAGAGAATCAGGTCTTTGCTTCGGATCAGAGAACAGCACAGAAATCGTTGGCCTTTGTGCAGCTCACACTAGCCGGCTCCATGTTATTTACATGCACTGCTGCTGGGAGAACCCAGAGGGCGGTGTCCTCGCCCACCAAATAAAAATAACTGGTACATCTATGTATAGCCAACCCAGGGCTACTATTACCATCAATGCCTGGGCTTAACCTAAAGAACTGACACAATGCAACAAGATGCTGGAGCGAACCCCTGCAGCGAGAGCCCGTACAGAGGGGGGTGCAGGTGGAAATAAAAACAGCCTCATTTCCTTTTTATTGCTAAATTTGTTCACTGCTGTTCTTATCACAGTGAGCAGGGAGGGTTTGGAAGGAAGCTCAGTCGAGATTTGTAAGCTGCAGGTCCCAACACGGCTGCTCCCATTCCTCTTTACGCAGGGCTACCCAGAAAGCATTCAATGGGAAACGCAGTGATGGGAAAGCTACACCTGCTCCAAGGCCGGCCTGTCTGTGCAGCCAACTGAAGCAGTTGCCTTAGGGGGAAGACTGGTGGTGGGTGCCCACCTCTGACTTGCCTCTACTGCTTCTCCTTCCAATCACTGCACTGGGAAAAGAAGCAGGGGACAGGGAGGGAGAGGAAATGTGGAGGGAGGGGAGGGGAGGGAACAGTGGAGAGTGGGAGGAGCAAAGGCACGACATCAGGCAAGGCAATGAGGTTATATATTGACTGGAGGGAACATGACATCACATTCTTGAAGCCGTGGGTATAAACTGAGATCATCGCCGCGAAGGAGGATTGCCGCCGCGAAGTCACGAATAAAAATCTCCCTGCCCGTGTGTAAAAATTAATCTCAACCTCTTTAATCATGCCTGCGTGTTCTGCATACAGGTGCACGAATCGCTGTACGAAAAATGGGATTACTTTGCACAGGTAATTAAAATCATTGTGATTCGTTGCTACAGAAAAATATTACTTCATAAAGTATGCAGCCCTTCACAAACTGAAGTAGATATGAAGAATAAAAATAAAAATAATAATATGTTATTATAACTCCATGGTTTACCCCCTTTATTCCTGCTTGTGTAGATTTCAAAAAATAAGTCTGTCAAAACGGTGCAATCAGAGTTTAAATAGACAGCAAGTGGCATTTCGTCCGGTATGTTCAGTAATATAATTACGCGGAATTAAACCTTAGAATTGCATATTAACTCATAATTAGGTTACCAATGATGTTTCTCCACGATCACACGTTGTTATTTTGGTAAGTTTTTACTTCAGGAGTAAACTATTAAGTCTTAAACATCACACGCAAACCAATCTGAAATGCTTGGAATCAGCAATGTTTTCAGTATAATGACGTCGCCGCTAAGCCCGCCCCCTGGCTTCACTTCGTTCCTATTCATTTAACAAGCAGGGCCGGGCCCTGAGGCAAGGCATCGAGAAACCTTGGACCAACCCTGATTGGCTGAATGCCTGCCTGCCACAGATGTAGGGAGGGAACAGGGAGGGAAGAAGTTAGCAACCCAAGACATCCCTGAGCAAAGTTCGCCTGCAAGAGAATGAAAACTGGACTGATTTCCAATCGGATATGTGAGAGCAAAGTTTGACCTGCCTTGGCCAGACTGTCAATAGTGGTTTTTTTTAATATAGCACCATCTGTGGGGGGGTTTTCTTCCCCACACTGTGTAAGATGCCAAAACAAAAACCAGATGAATCCTTGCCTGAAGGCTTGCAGTCTGAAACAAGGGGGGGGGGACCACAGCGAAAGGGGGGGGCATGCGAATGCAGGGAAAGAAAACGCCCCTATTCTATGCAGGAAAAGAATATGCATACAGTACACCCTGCATTAGCCTCCGTTGCAGCACAGTTGGGGGAGGCGGGGCTGAAACTCTGGCTTCAGCCTGACAGATGACTCAGATCCCTCCTTCCATCAAATTACAATGTCATTGCAGGCAAGTTTATTCTGCCAGGGGAGTAATCCTTTTCCTCTCTTTCTGATTAAGGCTGTAAGAGTAGCTCTAATAGATCAAAGGCCCACGCCCTGTTTGCCCTCCACTCCTGGGCATTCAGAGGCACGTGGTCTGTGCCTGACTTGGACGTTCCACTGAGCCACCGTGATAGAACGGATGGAGTCGATAGAGGGGTGTTCTTTTCCCCTCTCTCAGAACACCAAACCAGGGGGCTTCCGCTAAAACTGAGGGTTGGGAGAGTTAAAACAGATAAAAAGAAGTACTTTTTTACCCAGCGGGTAGTTAACACAGAAAGAGTTTTCTGTGGAACTCTTTGCCACAGGAGGTGGTGATGGCATCTGGTCTGGATGCCTGTAAGAGGGGACTGGATGGATTTCTGGAGGAAAGGTCCATTGTGGGCTATAGGCAATGATGGATTGTGCAACCTCCTTACATTGGTGGTGGGCTACTTCAGAGTACCAGGTGCAAGGGAGTGGCCACAGGATGCAAGCATCTTGTTGTCTCATGCCTCCCTGGGGCACCTGGTGGGCCACAGTGAGATACAGGAAGCTGGACTAGATGGGCCTTTGGCCTGATCCAGCAGGGCTCTTCTTATGTTCTTATGACAGACACAGAGGCACTTTCCACGAATTTGTCCCCTCATCGATTGCTAGCAGCTCATCTAGTGCTGAGTGCCGTACGTGAATAATAACTCCCTTTTGTCCATCTCCTGCCTTTCAATCTCACTAGACAATTCCAGGTCTTGGCCTTATGGGAGGGGAAGAAGCATCTTCCCACAAGCATTCATGAGAACCTAAGTTCTCCCCGTTTCCTTTGCACAGCATACATATGTATACTGATGCTTTTAGCTGCCAAGTGCCGTCATGCTTCCTTAAGCCAGGCACCTTAAGAGGAACGCCACACAAACCTGCAGCCCTGAATGAGGTTTCCGAACATTAACATGGCCCATTTGCTACTCAATTGAGCAAGTCGGCATTAAAAACAGAAAATGCACCGCTGGAGTTATCATTTTGATTGCAATCGTCGGAAATCGCAGGATGCAACGGACACAGCCCCAAAACCCTTCTCTCCAAATAAACAGCTATTATGCGATTAGGGTCCATATGCAGCCCTCAAATCTTGAGGAGGTGCTGCTGCTGCTACTTATCATCAGAGACACAAAGAGGGGAGGAGGATCCAAAGGCACTGAAATTCTATCCATCACTCACAGGCAGACTTGCCACTTGCTCAGAATCAAGCGACGTCTGCCATGAGAACAGGGCAGCAACTCAAAGAAAACAGGCCAAGCAAAATAAAGCTGCAAAGTAAGACAGACCCCCCACACACACACACACAAACCAGACATTGCATTAGACAACCTGACCCCAGAAACACATTGGTGGACTCTAGCCAGATACCCACAAATACAGCCACCAATGACAACCAAGCATCCAATGCTGGCTACCTGGGTATAGAAGGCCATTAGCACCAGAAGGCAGAGGTGTTTGCTTCTTCTAAATGGCTGTGAGGCTCCCATCTGGGTCGGAACCAGGGCATGGAATGTTTAACTCTACCTCGGCACTTGTTTTTTTCAGAGAAAATTCCACCCAGGGAAGCTGCTAGAGGTTCCTGAAGGTGCCACTGCAAGCACATGGCATGAGTAGCAGTTTTGGGGAGTGTTCAGCAGAAAACTAGCATGGAAGGAAAGGGTTAGAGAACCCCCAGCACCACTGCTCTGCTGGCACAGTGACTTACAAATAGGACCTCTCACTGGACAAGGATGCATTCACTGTGGCGCCACGTTTGGCTTTAAAGCAGTGGCTGTAAAGCCTTTTAGCACCAGGACCCACTTTTGAGAATGACGATCTGTCCAGGACCCACCGGAAGTGATGTCATGGCTGGAAATGCCATCACTGTGACGCCAGAGCCTGCTGCTTCCCTGCGAATGCAGGAGTAAGTTGGGTTATTTCTCAGTCATTTTCCGATAGCAAAGTGAATCAGAAAGGGGAAAAAGCCTATTTACAACATTGACACAAGCAACATAACCACACAGCCCTCCCCCTTTCCAGTGTCACACCTTTCCGTATTTTCAATATGGCTGCTCTAGGTGCTTCATGGCCCACCCAATTGTCTTTCAACCCACCTAGTGGGTCCTGGCCTACAGTTTGAAAAACACTGCTCTAAAACAACTCATAGAAACTATGAACAGAGATGCTTTGGGATATGCTTCTTTTGGGACCAATGGGAGCTTCCTTCTTGGAGGGAATGGCAGCCATATGGGGGCCAATTCTGATCAGGACAGTGGCAAAGGGCTTTTGGAAAGATCTATACCCTGCCTTTCTACCCTTCCAGGACCTGAAGCCCCTGTTGCCCATATAATGTTGCCAACCTACCCCAACTCCACTCTCCAGCATCGGCCCTATCAGTTATAAGAAGTCATCACAACCTGTTGCCCATATAATGTACAACCTTCCCCTTGTGAAATCACAGGCCCATCTCGTCCAGTTCTTTCTGCTCAAACTGGCAGCCTTCCTCCAGGATCTCAGCCAGGGGTTTTTCCCATCACCTGCGACCTGATCCTTTTAACTAGACAGGCCAGGGATTGAACCTGGGACCTTCTGCTCGCAAGGCAGGTACTTTCACACTCAGCCATGGCCCCCATCCAACACCAGTATCAAATGCCAGCAGAGAAGGCAGATTGAAGACTGGCAACAGCAGCAACCCACAACAGGCTCAGCCACAACCAGAGAGGACAGCAGCCAAACGCTTTCCCTGGTTTCAATGCAATGAACGCAATTATCAAGCAGCAAAGAGAACTCAGAACTGCACAGCTATTTGTTCAACCCCAATTTGCAAGCAAGCAGGAAAGGATGCCTGCACACACTCACTTAACTCCAATTAGCTTCAGCGGGAGACAAATCGGTCCTGCAAAAGATCAATGCTGCGTTCATTACACTCTCACCAGCGAAACACCTAAGCCAGAGCTTCCCAAACTGTAAGCTGGGGCTCATGGAGATGGACAGCAAGCCACCTACACTCCTGGGAGGCCTAAAGACGAGCAGAGTTTGAACTTTTCTGTATGATCCTGAAAACCCTCGAGTTTTAAGAGGAGATGCAACACTTCAATGCCACCCACACGTTTAGGGTGGGTTCCAAGCTCTGTGGGCACATCAACATGCTGCCACACACACACACACACACACACACACACACACACACACACACACACCATCCAATCCTCACCCTGGTCTGACTGGGCAACAGTGGTGCAACTTGCATGCTGAGTGCCTCTCGTCAATAACTGAACTACAGTCAACCTAGAAAAGAGAGAACACACACCCCACTTTGCATACTAGGACAACAGTATGGTTCAGTGGGAAGAGCACAATCCAAGACCACGTGCGGCTGACCATTTCACAATGAAAGAACATAAGAATGTACTGTAAGAAGAGCCCTGCTGGATCAGGCCAAGGCCCATCTAGTCCAGCTTCCTGTATCTCACATTGGCACATCAGATGCCTTAGGGAGCACACAAGACAACAAGATGCCTGCATCCAGTTGCTACTCCTTTGCACCTGGCATTCTGAAGTAACCTACTTCTAACGTAAGAAGGTTGCACCACCCATCATGGCCTGTAGCCCACGATGGACTTTCCTCCAGAAATCTGTCCAGTCCCCTTTTAAAGGCACCTAAGGCAGATGCCATCACCACCTCCACAGATTAATTACCCGCTGGGTAAAAAAGTATTTCCTTCTATCTATTCTCACCCTCCCAACACTCAATTTGAGTGGCTGTCCCCTAGTTCTGGAGTTGTGAGAGAGGGAAAAGAACCTCCCTCTATCCACTTTATCCATCCCGTGCATAATTTTGTACATCTCAATCATGTCCCGCCTCAGGCACTTTTTTTCTAACCCTTTACTATTTTGCAAAAACATGAAAACAAAGCTCTGCGCAAGTTGTCTCCACCACCTCTCCTGCTTTGCCCCTACACTACACAGTCACACTACTTCACCTTTGAGCCTTCATTCTCCAGGCCCCAGTTCTGCAGCTTTTGGAACGTGTTCCCCCCACCCCCCAATGTCTGGTGCTCCCTATTTAGATGCCAGTTTAATCCCTCCTGAGTCCCCTCCTTTTCTCTTGCATCCTTGCAGAGCACACACAGTTCTTAGCTCAAAAGGCAAGCAAGCCTTACAGACTTGTAATTACACAATGGACATTAATCTCGCTACCTTTGCCTCTTCCACTTTCAGTTCCTCCCCTAACAGCGTCAACATTTAGATTAGAGACTCTTGGATTTTATTCATCTTACTCCGCAAAGTGCCTGAACATTTCTGGCACGACATAAAAAAGCACTTTGGGCTGCAGTACAGACTGTGAAGTTGACATTTCACAAAGGAGGAACGCCTTGGCAAACGCACATACACAACACCACACACACCCTCCAGTGGCAGCCTCCACAAACCCCCCTCTTCCCGGAACAAGCACACCAACTCCATCTAACTTGAAGGGGGAGCATTAATATTGCAAAGACTGATGTAAGGAAACTCACAAAGATGTTGACTGTTTGCCAACTGCATCTTGGCCCACCAGGCTTATCAACTATAAGCTGCCTCTAGGTAGAGTCTAATGCAGTGTTATTCAAACTGTGGGTCGGGACCTGATATCAGGTGGGTCGCAGAAAGCTGGAAGTAGCCATCTTGGGAACTGCAGGCCTTACTCTAGCTACATTCCTGTTGTAAGTGTTCACAGTTTAAATTTTCAAGTGAGGGTTTTTTGTTTTTTTTTAAATTGTTTTCAATGCTTTTACACAACATTTTGACCTAATCTTGCTTCCTGCCACGTGCTGCGATGTGTCACGTGCTGCAATGTGTCACGGCTGTGCATTGCTGAAGTCTAAGAATGCCAGTTTGCATTCCAGGAGTGTCATTTGATTATGTCACACTGACATCACTTCCTGCTTCATGATGTCATTTCTGGCTATGACATCACTTCCAAGTTAATGACATCAGTTCCGGTGGGTCCCGACATGAGTGCCATTCTAAGAAGCGAGCCCTCAGTCTGAAAAGTTTGGGTCTAATGCTTCATGTTGACTTTGTAGCGTACCCACTTGCCAAACTGGAGTCTCGTCAATGCCTGAGCTACCACTCTCTTGGGAACAGAGAAAGGTGCCAGGCTTAGTTGAGAGCCAACGTGGGGGTCTTGGCAGAACTGGGCCCAACCCCTTCCCTCCACCCAGGCCCTTCCTCAGCTTAATCTCCCATCTGGCTCCTGTCTTCCCTCCCTTACGGGCCCAGTTCTAATCCACTTTAATTTCTACTTTGGTATTCTTACCGCCTGACATCTATGCACATTTTTTGCTGCTGCCTTCATTCAGGTTTGATTGCTTACGGAAACAAAGATCTCTTACATTGCTTAGCATATTGTTTACTGAACCAAGATGCTTGACTTGTTTATGCCAATGTTGATGTGATGCATAACAGTTACTGAAGTGTTGAAACCATGCTTATATATATACAACAAGTGGTAACGCAACATTGTATCTTGAGTTGCACTGGGTACAATTTCTTGTGAAAGAGAAATCCAAATTAAACAACACCCCCACCCCTGCTCCCCACCCTCACAAATCAACTCTCCAAATCAGGCCATGCACTGCAAAGACAAGATGCAGGCAGCCTGTTGTCTCATGTGTTCCCTGAGGTATCTGGTGAGCCACTGAGATACAGGAAGCTGGACTAGATGGGCCTTTGGCCTGATCCAGAGGGGCTGTTCCTATGTTTCTATAAGTCCATGTCTGAAGAGGAGCATCTTATTCTTTTTACCTCGTATTTCCCTCAGAATTTTACCTCAGAATGTCAGATACAAGGGAGTGGCAACAGAATGCAGGCAGCCTGTTGTCTCGTGTGCTCCCTGAGGCATCTGGTGGGCCACTGTGAGATACAGGAAGCTGGACTAGATGAGCCTTTAGCCTGATCCAGCAGGGCTCTTCTCATGCTCTTACGATCAGACAGAACTACTCAACAGTAGCAAAATCAAATTTATGAGAGAGCCCCTCCCTAATAAGGACTGTTGTAGGCATGAACACGCTAGACAGCAGATGCAGTCCATTGCCAAGCCTTTGCCAAACTCCAGAAATTGCCTCTTCTCAGGGAGGAAAACACAAAGAGGAAAGATGACAAAACATTCCGGTTTCATAGACCGGGCGAGCCGTCTTTCACCTTCTTTGTCCTGTACTTCTTGCTGTCTTGATAAAAAAAAGACGATGGCTGCCCACAGAGAAAGATTGTAAATCAATAACTTGCCTTTTACCCGATTAATCAAGCAACCAACTGAATGTCTTTTGCACTTCAAAAGATTCTCTTGGTTCTCAGCTCAAATGATTAAAAGGCAACACCACCACCCCAAGACAACAATGGGAGCATTAAGCTAATTAACCTGCCTAGCTGATCTTTGCCATTTTCACAGGCTAGCTACATAAGAAGAGTCCCACTGGATCAGGCCACAGGCCCATCTAGTGCAGGTTCCTGTTAGTCAGTGGCCCACCAGATGCCTCAGGGAGCTCACAAGATCCCTGTATTCTGTGGCCTCTCCCTTGCACCTGGAATTCTGAGGTAAATCCTGAG
Organism: Lerista edwardsae; assembly: GCA_029204185.1. Classification (NCBI taxonomy): domain Eukaryota; kingdom Metazoa; phylum Chordata; class Lepidosauria; order Squamata; family Scincidae; genus Lerista; species Lerista edwardsae. The sequence continues at coordinate 3,277,942 of JAJKFI010000017.1, read as the reverse complement.
GGAAACACACTGGTGGCCAGTCAAGATTCTCCACAGCATTTCTCTTTGACAGCCACCAGAACCAGATGCTCCTCTTCAGACATGTGCTCATAGGAACAGCCCCACTGGATCAGGCCAAGGACTACCAGATGCCTCAGGAAGCACACAAGACAACAGGCTGCCTGCATTCTGTGGCCACTCCCATGCACCTGGAATTCTGAGGTAAATCCTGAGGGAAACACACTGGTGGCCAGTCAAGATTCTTCACAGCATTTCTCTTTGACAGCCACCAGAACCAGATACTCCTCTTCAGACAGGGACTCATCGGAACATAGAACAGCCCCACTGGATCAGGCTAAAGGCCCATCTAGTCCACCTTCCTGGATCTCACAGTGGCCCACCAGATGCCTCAGGGGGCACACGAGACAAGAGGACTGCATCCAGTTGCCACTCCCCTGCATCTGGCATTCTGAAGTAGCCTACTACTAACATAAGGAGGCTGCATGACCCATCATGGCCTATAGCCCTCCCTGACCTTATAAGCATATGGTCATATCTCCACCCATTCTCCCTCACATAGTGGTTAATATTCCCCCCAAACCTACTAGCCTGCCCACCCATGTAACTGCCCACCCAGTTAGCCACACATCACGTAGAAAGGTAACCTGAAAAAGTGGCCATTTTCAAGTTTGCCATCATGACCTGCCAGAGTTAAAGCCAGGAGGGCAGGATTCTGCCATGGGAGCCAGATGCTGGGCTGCAGGTTGCAGCTCCTTGAGACACCCCCCCCCCAGGTACTGGAGTGACTCTGCCCCCTCACCCAGGCTGTTCAACGCCTCTCCTCAACAGGAAGGACCGCGGAGGCTTCCCGTCAGGCTGGGACTTTGCCCAAGCAGCCAAAATACTTCCCACCTCCAGCCTGTTTCCTGGCTCTGCTGGCTGGACCCTTGAGAGCTGCTCCCAGAGCTCAACTCCCACAGTGACCAAGGTGCCAACCCACAACTAGGTCACAATCTCCCCTACAGTGGACTTGCCAAGAAAGCCAAACTGAATCTGTAGCTGTAAATCAGCTCTGCATAATCTGCCCTGCCCTGTCTCCTCCCCGAGGGTCAAAAATGCAATTATCCCCCCTCACTGCCCACTCCTTCAACACAGAATTGGGAAGATAGCAAAAGATAGCAGTAGTTCCTCCCTGGCTGCATTTTATATTTTTTATTATTTTAATAGTAAAAGTAGTCTTTTTTTTCCTATCTGTTTTTGTTTTACCATTGAGAGAGAAGGTATTATGAGAAGACATAGTTAAAATAAGAGAGAAGAAAGGGGCCAATGAGGATCAGGAACAGTTAAGATATGATTTGACATTAATGATTATTATTTTCTACTGAAAATCTTTGGCCCTAAATAAAGATTAGACTACACTGAAAATGAAAGATTAAGAATACTAATATAGATTATATATTTGTTTTGAATACTACAGGAGGTTTGCCTTGGTAATAGCTTATTATTAATAATATTTCAAGAAATGTATTGCAGTTAAAATAGATTTTATTTTAGTGATGTAATCTCTCCACAACCTTCTGTGTATACCTTGTGTTACCCCCCCTTCCTCTTTGTACAAATGTTTCCCCTTACCCATTACTGTATAGTAGAAAAATAAAATTATTATAGAAAAAACAACACAGAATTGGGCAAGGCTGGCAACCCCAGAAATCTTCCCTGGAGCTCATCGGAAGCACAGCAACACTGCACGAAGCGCCTGCTAACACTAAAATAAGCATCCTTTGCCTTCTGTTTGGTAAAAGATATGTCTTCACTTTTGTCTGTTCATATCAGCCTAAAGTGAACTTGATGTAAGAGGAAGGGGGAAGAAAACTCGTACAAAGAGATTTCACACAATATGCAGCTAATGACTAGTTTCGGAAGAGCTGAGTAAATTATAGCAGCAAGAATTGTCTTTTTGGTAGCTTTTCCATGCATTCGTATAAGGAGGAGAGGCAGCACAATTACAGCCTCCCTCCACCCAGGAGAAGATTTTTGGAAAGCAGCAAAGAGTCTGAAGGACAGGAAGGTTGGATAGTATAGGGAAAGGAAGGAGGCCACATTTTACAATGTGGAGCTGGAAAAGGTGCAGAAGAGAGCGACGAAAATGATTACGGGGCTGGGGCACTTCCTTATGAAGAAAGACTGCAGCGTTTGGGGCTCTTCAGCCTAGAAAAAAGGCGCCTGAGAGGGGACATGATTGAGACATACAAAATAATGCACGGAAGGGATAGAGTCGACAGAGGGATGTTCTTTTCCCTCTCTCATGCACCAGAACCAGGGGACATGCACTAAAACTGAGTGTTGGGAGAGTGAGAACAAATAAAAGGAAATGCTTTTTTACCCAGCGGGTAGTTAATCCTGTGGAACTCCTTGCCACAGGAGGTGGTGATGGCATCTGGCCTAGGTGCCTTTAAAGGGGATTGGGCAGATTTCTGGACAAAAAGTTCATTGTAGGCTACAGGCTGATGGATGGTGCAATCTCCTTACTGTAGAAGTTGGCAATCTCAGAATGCCATGTGCAGGGGAGTGGCAACAGGATGCAGGCATCTTGTTGTCTCACGTGCTCCCCGAGACATCTGGTGGGCCACTGTGAGATACAGAAAGCTGGGCTAGATGGGCCTTTGGCCAAAGAGCTGGGCTCTTCTTACATACGAATTATCCGCATGTTTAATAATTCTGCAATCACAAGGCTGAAAAAGCACAGAAACCGACACTAAACGCACAATTCAGTATCTCAGATTTGGGCCTGTGCCTTCTCTCTTGTCCCTAAAGACGACACAGAAAACATCTCCCTTCTGCCTCTTGCGGCCCCTGCACCAAGCAGGTCTTCCCCCCCTTCCCCAGCGCCCAAATGCATTATGGAGCTAGGAATTCCCCCAGCTTCTAGTCATAATAACCTGGAATCAAAACACTACTAAGAAAAGCAACAGCAGCCCCTGTACTCCACCTAATTGTTCAAAGAAAAACAGGAATTTCCATGACTTTGATCTGGTCTCCCAGAGAGTTCGTGGTAGATGGTTAAGTAAAAAACAGCAGCAGTTGCTTACATTTTCAGTTTGCATCTCTGAGATGAAAGGAGAACCTTCAAAGCAGAGATGGCAAAGCACACAGATGCACGCACGCACGCAGTTTGTTCATTGCCAGCAGCCCTCAACAAATCCTTTGCTGTGTAAAACTTAATCAAGGACGCATCTCTTGGGCTTTCAAGAAACAGGCAGAGAGAGGGTAGTTGAGACATGAGGCGGGTACTTCAGGCAGTGGATTATGGGGGTGCCATCTCTTTCCATCTACTGTAAGATACAGGAAGCTGGACTAGATGGCCTTTGGCCTGATCCAGCAGGGCTCTTTTGATGTTCCCATGGCCAACTTGATGACACTCATACAACTAAATAAGAGTTCTAGTAAGAACATAAGAAAAGCCCTGCTGGATCAGGCCAAAGGCCCATCCAGTCCAGCTTCCTGCATCTCACAGTGGCCCACCAGCTGCCTCAGGGAGCTCAGTAGACAACAAGATGCCTGCATTCTGTCGCCACTCCCTTGCACCTGGCATTCTGAAGTAGCCTACTACTAACGTTGGGAGGTTGCACCACCCATCATGGCCTATTGCCCATGATGGACTTTTCCTGCAGAAATCAGTCCAGTCCCCTTTTAAAGGCACCCAGGCCAGATGCCATCGTCGCTCTCTTCTGCACCTTTTCTGTGCAGTGTCATAACATTAACTCATTGGCTCTTGGGAACAATCAGTTTCACTGGTCAGTTTTAAGTTAAGGATTATTCACTTTTTGTTACAGAAGGCAGTTGTGTTTTCTTATTCTGGTTTTGTTTTGCTGTAATGTTTGATAGAATAGAGGTAATTCAACACTGTTTCATTGCATTTTGCTGTAAATTATCCATTGAACTATATATAGCATAATGGTATTATTCGAAAATACCAAGATTTTCACAATTTTGGGCAGTAGTGGTGTCATATCCCTGCTGTGCGTCAACCCAGCGTGACCCGCATCCTGCTAGGGATGCCACTGAATCTGCCAGGATTATGCAACTCTGTTTGCCACACGAGCACATTTCAAGCTGGCTTTTCAGAAACAGTAAAGCAGAAAGTGGACTAACAGAAAGGGGGGTCAGGAGGGCAAGAGGAAGCAGCGTGCACAAAACCTGTTCTTGCAGCTCAAAATTTCAATTCTTCAGACTGCATCTTTCCTTTAACATCCTGTTTGTCCCACAAAGGAAGTGCTCCTAGAACAGCAGCAGTCAGCTTTGAATCGCAAATAAGCACAGCAACCTCAGTTCATTTTTTTGCAAACTGAAGTATGTGACGGTCAAATCCAGGAACAGGAAGTTGCAGAAGTCATTCAACAAGTCTTGCCATCATCCCTCTCTCTGCTGAGGTCAGCACCCAACTGGCCCAGTGTAGGAGGCTGCAGCATGCCCAACGTACAGCCCAATCCTATGCATACTTACTCAGAAGCAAGTCCCTTTTTAGTCAATGGGGCTTACTCCAAGCTAAGTGTGCATAAGATTGCAGCCTAAATAACTCGTTTTGGGATAGCAGCTCTTCCCTAGAAACCAACTGGAAAGCACGAAGCGCTTTTCCATTAATCTTAGGCGCAGTTGTGCAGGAACGGCTTTTTTCAAAGGATCGGTCTCATTCTTGCCTGAGTTGACAATGCAGCCCAGGGCAGGGTTAGCAGATGAAGGAGTGGGGCTGGCTCACCTCTCCATAACTTCAAGGCTTGCGGGGGGGGGGGCATAATGTATCACCACAGAGACACCTTGCAATACACAGGTCTTCCATCCAGAAATACACCCTGCCTGCTCCAATGGCAGGAGGAGTTGTTGTTTTTTTCCAACTTGCTTTAAAACGGGCAATTTAAACAGACATTTAGATCTTTTCACAGAATTGCAACTCGTAACTGCTTCTCAAAAGCAAAGACTCTGGCCTCAACGAGAAAGGGGTTCTTCTACAGGGCTTTCAAATTATTCTGTTTTGTTCCCATGCAATAGCATAGCTACCAGGGGGCAGCACAGTAAGAATTGCAGATGCTGTATCTTGAGGTATATCCAGCCCCTCTCATCAGAGCCAGAATTGCTCTGATGGCGAGTGGGAGGGGCAAGTTATACCACACGTGGCAGGGTCAATAATATTTACCACGTGCGCTGCCCTATAGCTATGCTACTGTTTCCAGGTCAAAATGAACAACAGCTTCAAGCATATCACAGTACAACTTAATTCATGGGAAAGGGTGAAACTAAACATGAAGCCATGCCGGATCAAGCCAAAGGCCCATCTGGTCCAGCTGGCTGTATCTCACAGTGACCCACCAGATGGCCTCAGGGAGCACATGAGACAACAAGATGCCTGCATCCTGTAGCCACTCCCTTGCATTTGGCATTCTTCTAACATAAGGAGGTTGCACCACCCATTATGGTTTGTAGCCCACAATGGACTTTTCCTCCAGAAATCTGTCCAATCCCATTGAAGGAACCTAGGCCAGGTGCCATCACCACCTCCTGTGGCAAAGAGTTCCACAGATTAATTACCTGCTAAGGTAATATGGTATGTTCTTATGCATTCTGGTCTTTATGTTTTCAAAGCACCCAGCTGACTTCCTTTTCCAGAGAATTAGAGAATACATATCAACTTTTAAGAAAATAATTTAAAGAAATTAAATTAAATGCACCCTGATAGCTAGTTGCAGCACTTATTTGATTAATCAGTTAAATTACATTGATTAAAGAAACGTTTGATTCTGAACGTGTGATTCTAACACTTTAAAAAGGTACATTTTTAATGGAAGTACTTCTAAAAACTGCAAGAGCAGCTGCCACATTAGAGAAGAGGCAACAGAGAAGAACTGCCTTTTTTGCAGTGAGGCCTTCAATATGTGCAAATTACGTCTTTAGTTTCAGAAATACTGTTTTATTCATACGCAGATGTTACCAACAGATTAAAACTCTCATTATTAAAGGATTAATAATGGGCAGGACGTCTAGCTGAGAGGGTTAAAGCCGCAGTCCTGCCCGAAGATAAGATCTGAAGGTCGCCAGTTCTAAATCACCAGAAGTTTCTGTTAGCCGCAGACCTCGAAGAATGCGGCTGATAAGACTTGAGCTGTGTCTGACTGCCTGTGAGAGGGGAATTGTGTCAGCCAGCTGTTTCCTGGTGAGAGCAAGAAGCAGTTTATCAGCCGGCAGGAGAGCAATCATGCGGCTAAGAAAGAGAGGCTGGACTTGAAAGTGTCATCTGAAATGTAGCAGTTCTTGTGAGTTTAGTACTTATTGTGTTTGTAAAAACCCTTTAGGTTTAGAAATGCCTGCCTATGTAAACCGCCTTGAATAATACAATAATACAATAAGAGCAATCTAATGACCTAGAAAGGCGGTATATAAATACTAAGTATTATTATTATTATTAAGTTGGAGCGATAGCCTAACTATAGATAATAGTGTTGCAGTGGATGAAGCATTGGGCCTTAGGGAAGTAAAAAAGCAGAGTAGCCCCCTGTAAAGAAGTAAAGCAGCCATTACTGATCCATGGGGTGACATATCACCCCATTTGCAGACTTAGAGCACAATCTTAACCTGGAGTTTGGCTGGCCCAAGGGCCACTGTAAGTGCATTTGGATCACTCAGAGTCGGGGGCTGGCGCACATCTGTGTGCTGGCCTCCCTGACTCCGAGAGTGGTCCAAGCATACTTTACGGTGTCCCTTGTGTCAGCCCAACTTTGCTGGCCTAACTGAGCCAGCCTGACTCCAGATTTGGATTGTGCTCACAGCTGCACGGGGTCATTTGCCATTGCCTTCCCCAGGCATCTACTTTTAACCCCAGCAAGCTGGGTACTCGTTTAACGGATCTTGGAAGGATGGAAGGCTGAGTCAACCTTGAGCTGGCTGCCTGAGAACCCAACTTCCACAGGAATCGAACCTGGGTCATGGGGAGAGCAGTACTACAGCCTACCACTCTGTACTGCGCTCAGATAAACCTAAGAAAACATGTGGGCTTTAGGGAAACCTGACTTCAAATCCTCACTCAAACCACAGAGCTTACTTGATTCATGGACCAGGCACCCTCTCTCGGCCCGGCCTACAGGCATGCCCTGGTATTGACTGGTGTTCTGGTCTGGACCCCACCATGGATACCTGAAACTGCGGATACTGGGGAAGCCTTTTGAAAGATATGGGGACATCAGTGGTTTTGCTGCAACAAGGTTGGGAAAAAAAAGATTTGTTTAAAGTCCCCCTATCTTTCTAATAGGAGTCCAAGTATCCATGGTATCAGTGGATAACTGAAACTGTGGATACCAAATCAGTGGATACAGAGGCACACCTATACCACACAAGGTTGTTGTGAAGATAAGAACCTGATAATGGCCATGTATGCTGTGCCTACATGGGATGTGGTGGCTCTGCGGGTTAAACCGCTGTTGCTGAACTTGCTGACCGGAAGGTTGGCAGTTCAAGACCACACGATGGAGTGAGCTCCCGTTGCTTGTCCCAGCTCCTGCCAACCTAGCAGTCTGAAAGCATTTAAAGATGTGAGTAAATAAATAAATACCACTTCAGTGGGAAGGTAATGGTGTTCTGTGCGCCTCGGCATATAGTAATGCTGGCCACATGACCACAGAAACCTGTCCTCGGACAAACGCTGGCTCTTCGGTTTAGAAACGGAGATGAGCACCGCCCCCTACAGTCGGTAACAACTAGACCATTCGGTCATGAGGAAACCTTTACCTTTTATGCTGTGCCTAAGCTCCACAGAGGAAGACAAGACTAGAACTGCGACTAACAGGAGAGCTTGGATACATCAGCACAGACAGCAAGAAACTAATTCAAACAGGCTCTAGTCTTTCACTCAACTTGGTTCTGCTTTGCTACCACCCAGATGCCTCGAGGCAGTTCCCATCTCATCACTTGGGAGCTACAGAGAGACAAAGTGCAGCATTGGTCAGTGTGCTGAGGTAGGACTGGCGATATCGAGGTGCAAATCCCTGCTCAGCCATGAAGATCTCTAGCAACCTAGGAAGTAAACCTCAGTCGGACCCACAGCAGAGGACTGTTTTGAGGATAAATGGGGAGAGAGTCTCCTTGGAGGGAGGCTGGGATTAGATCAAATCAAGTCAGCGCGATGTTTGCATGAAATTTTGATACTGATCTTGTTTGGAGTTTTATTTAGAACATTAATCAAACTGGGTATCAGGACTTAATAGTTCTGGGGTTTGTTTCCGTGCCACTTTCCTGTTCATTTCCCCCCCTGTTTTTAGACAAACTGCTTACAGCCTGGAATAAAAATATTTTACTAAAGAAAAGCTGTGTTGGACTCATGGAGCCCATTCAGAGTCACAATCCAGAAATTAAAAAAAAATCAGGCAGATGAATTTAGAGATGGCTCTTTGTCAAGGGCTTTGAGAGCTGTCATGTTATTAAGGCTATTCAAGTCATTGTATGCCCTGAGGCGCAATCAACTCATTGGATCTTATTTTGGCAACCTTCCCCCTCTACACACACTCCAACACCCCACCAAAAAGGATATCTGCTTGAAACATACCAGCTTTTTTCCATACAGTGTATTTTGGCCAATGAAGCCAAGGGAGAGTCCTACATTCCAAAACCAGCATTTGCTCTCCCTGAACCAAATAAAGCCCTGCAGGCTGATATAGGGAAAGTGCATGTTAACAGGCAGGTTTATCCTGTTGTTGTTCAGTCGCTAAGTCGTGTCCGACTCTTCGCGACCCCCTGGACCACAGCACGCCAGGCCTCCCTGTCCTCCACTACCTTCCTGAGTTCGCCCAATTTCATGTTCATCCCTTCGGTGACACTATCTAACCATCTCATCCTCTGCTGCCCCCTTCTCCTTTTGCCTTCCATTTTTCCCAGCATGAGGGTCTTTTCTAAAGGGTCCTCTCTTCTCATCAGGTGGCCAAAGTATTTGAGCTTCAGCTTCAGGATTTGTCCTTCCAGGGAGCAATCAGGCTTGACTTCCTGTAGGATGGACCGATTGGACCTCCTTGCAGTCCAGGGGACTCTCAAGAGTCTTCTCCAGCACCATAATTCGAAAGCATCTATTCTTCGGCGCTCTGCCTTTCTTATGGTCCAGCTCTCACCACCATACATTGCTACTGGGAAAACCATCGCTTTGACAAGGCGAACCTTTGTTGGCAGGGTGATGTCTCGGTTTTTTATTAAGTTGTCTAAGTTCGCCATAGCTTTCTATTCCTCCCAAAAAGTAAACGTCTTTTAATTTCATGGCTGCAGTCACCATCTGCGCTGATCTTGGAGCCCAGGAAAATAAAGTCTGTCACTGCTTCCATTTCTTCCCCTTCTATTTGCCAGGAAGTGATGGGAGTGGTGGCCATGATCTTAGTTTTTTTATCCTAGCTCTGCTGAGATGCAGATTTATAGACAGGTGGTAGCTCACTATAGGAAGATTTCAAGCAGAAAGGAATAGCGGCATTCAGGCCCCTACTTATTCTAGTCTATTCATCTTAGATCTGGGCATGGAACAATTTCATGGCGCAATCCTAGCCTGGAGTTAGGCCGGCACAGTTAGGCCAGCAAAGTTTGGCCGGCACAAGGAACACCATAGTGTGTTTGGACCACTCTTGGAGCCAGAGAGGCCAGCCCACAGATGTGCACCATCCTCCCTGACTCCAAGAGTGGTCCAAATGCACTTTACGGTGTCCCTTGTGCCAGCCAAACTTTGCTGGCCTAACCATGCCGACCTAACTCCAGTTTAGGATTGCGGTCTCAGTGTCTTTCCTACACTCCTGGGGCACTAAAAAAAAAATACCTGGGTGAAATTGCACAGGGTGTTCTTGAAATGTGTATAGCAGTCATCCTTCTGAACTGCGAAATCCCCTCATTTTTCAGGGTTCCCTCCCTGCGCTCACAGGCAAATGCCCCCATTTTCTTCTGTGCAGGCTCGAATGGATGCACACACAGAAAGCAACCAAGAGGCCCCCTCTCCAATGGGCTCATGGCAAGAAACCAATAGTGTGGCTTTTGCTTAAAACTGACTATTTCCAATTGGGCAGCCACTTTATTTCATTATATATCAAAACTTATCAAGTTTATCAAAATCCATTTCTGCCCAGCGTCTTATAATCAATGCTTTAGAAATAACATTTCTCTCTCGCTCTCCAAGCAGCCAGCATTTTGCTGCTAAACAAAAAGGAGTGCATTAAGAAGCCACAAGGATGGCTGTGGAGAAAATGCACGAACACATCTAATGAATGCATCTTACCTATATAAAAGCACTTGATAGGACCCAGGAGAGGGGGAAATGGCTTGATTTACATAAAGAGAACAAGGCCTCCAGCGCGACATGAAGCTGGGGGGATATTTATCCTGCATCAGGCAGCCACACTACTGGAAGGCAAGGCAATAAGCTAAGGGCAGGTGCTGTGGGCTTTTTGCCAAGGAACAAGCCAGCCATTTCCACACCTCTGTTGCAAACAGTTCATTGCCATGCAAGGCTCATCCGACTACCCCTTCCCCAGCATCCCATCACCCTCGTTTCCGCCACTCATCTAAAATAGGTGGAACATCTGCCAAAATATTTTCGGAAGTGATGTTCTCAGCTGCAAAAAATGCACATAATATTCCTCATCAACATTAGAGTGGCATTTTTAGGGCAGAGGATGATGGCTGTGCTGTTCACAAAAAACAGGGGTTACAAAGTAGGACAGGTCTGATGGTTGGGTTTTTTAAATCAAGCTCAAGAATCTCTTTTCCTGCTTACTTGTAGCCAATAGGAAGCACTTCAGCTGACCAGCTAAGGAAATGTTTGTTGATCGCAAGACAGGCTGTCATTCTTTCAGGATGTTAGCGGGCTACTAAACAGTCATGCGGGATAATCACTTGCAGGTTTACTTACAAGGCAACTTCATTAGACCAATTTGACTTGGGACTGTACATTTGTAAGTGTCTCTGAAAGTGTAGTCAAGCGATTTTCCACCAGTGTGCCATGACACACAGTCTGCAGGTGTGCCGTGGGAGTTTGGCGCACAGCAGTCGAAAATGGCTGAAGAACTCTTCCAGGTTCTCCAGCTCTGCTTCTAGGGCAGCTGAAGTTACGAATTGTCTGTCCCTCTTCCTCCGTCAGCTTTGCTATCACAGTGCCAGAAAATAAACTGCCACTTCTTGAAATATGGGAAGACTGAGATAGCAGATGTGTGTCCCATTTTGGCTCCTTCCCACCAGCACTAAGCAAGTACTAGAATTAGTGTGATGAGGGGAAAGGGGGAGAACACAGCACCATTTCTCCAAATGGCAATTTGCATGCACCATCACTGTGAAAAAAACCAAGGCAGCTGCTGCACAAAAAGACACACTTGACGTTGTGCCTCTAGTAAGCAGGTTTGGAAGGTTTCTTGCACTTTAACCTACAAGACCGGTTTGATCAAAGGAATAATGGGCACACAAGAAATATGTGCATACAACCAGGGGGCACTTCTCTCAACCCCCTCCTTAGAGACAGACCCTCTGTCTCCCAGACCAAGAGGAATCCATCCTCTGAAAGAGAAGCTAATGAACTACCGGCATCAATTGAAAGCCTGCAGAGGTGGACCCGCTCGGGTTACATTTCGGAGTTGTGCAGTACACAAAGCCCCGATTGAAAAGCCCTGCGAGACAACAGCATCCTCTGTTGCCGGTCGAGAGGAAACATGAGCCAGCAAGTGCAAGGAGATTAGCTCAAACTCGCCGACAAATGATGCCCAGATATTGAAGCATGAAAAAGGCCAGGCCAAGGCCACAAGCCCTGTTGGAGGGGGAAAGGGCTGAGAAGGCAGTTGCCAAGTTGGAATCTGGACCAGAACGGCAGCCATTGTTTCTCTCCGAAGCAACACTGCATTACTAAGTACTGTACAGCAGTGGTTCTCAAAGTACTGGGATCCACTTTTTAGAATGACAATCTGTCTGGAACCCACTGGAAGTGATGTCTTGGCCGAAACTGCCATCATTGTGATCCATCAATCAAATAGTATTTATATAACGCTTTTCAACACAAAGCGGTTTACAGGCAAATCGTAATAATAAAGTTAAATGGCTCCCTGTCCCAAAAGGTGCACAATCTAAAAAAAACGCAGAACACCCCCAGCAGCAGCCACTAGCAAGGACACTGTGCTGGGGTGAAGAGGGACAATTACTCTCACCCTGCTAAATATAAGAGGAGCTCCATGTGAAAAGTGCCTCTTGCCCAGTTTAGCAGGGGTTAGAGGCCAGAGCCTGCCGCTTATGCAGAATGCAGCAATACATTGGGTTATTTCTCAGCCACTTTCCAACAGCAAAGTGAATCCGAACGGGGGAAAAATCCTCTTGACAACCTTGACACAAGCAAAACAACCACACAGCCCTCCCCCTTTCCAGCATCCCATCTTCCCATGTTTTCAATATGGCCGCTCTAGGTGCTTTACGACCCACCTGAAATTGGCTCGTGACCCACTGGGTGGATCCTGACCCACTGTTTGGGAACCATTGCTGTACAGATCATCCCCCAGATGTCCCAAAGTGAGAGTGGGACACAGTTACTCAGGCTAGATGTGATGGGGCTGCACTGCCTCAGCCTTGTTCGCAGGGCCAGGGTGGTGAGGAGCAGGGTTGGGTCCATTTTGCCTTTGGGATTCAGGATCAGTGCGCCTCTGAGCATACCCTTAGCCCACGAATTTGTTCTTGTTGGAAGAACCAGGCTCACAATTCTTCCACGCAAAAAGCTATTCCTGGTTCCCCCCAAAGTTGTCCTTTCAACTAATTTGGAAGAAAAGGTGTTGCTGCTGGCATCCATGTGAAGCAACTGGGAGACAGAAACTCTAGCCGATACTCTACAAATCATTCACAAATCATTCACAATCCTACATAACGTAAGAGCCTCACTGGATCAGGCCAAAGGCCCATCCAGTCCCTGTATCTCACAGTGGCCCACCAGATGCCTCAGGGAGCACATGAGACAACGAGATGCCTGCATCCTGTTGCCACTCCCCTGCATCTGGCCTTCTGAAGTAGCCTACTACTAATAATGTAAAGTGGTTGCACCACCCATCATGACCTAGAGCCCACAATGGACTTTTCCTCCAGACATCTGTCCAATCCCCTCTTAAAGGCACCTACGCCAGATGCCATCACCACCTCCTGTGGCAAGGAGTTCCACAGCTTAATTACCAGATGGGTAAAAAAGTATTTCCTTTTATCTGTTCTAGCTCTCCCAACACTCAATTTTAGTGGATGTCCCCTGGTTCTGGTGTTGTGTGAGAGAGGGGGAAGAACATCTCTCTCTATCCACTCTATCCATCCCCTGCATAATTTTGTGCGTCTCAATCATATCCCCCCCCCCTCAGGTACCCTTCCCGATCTACTTTCTGCCTGCCCCTGGTGCAACAGAGAGAAAACTGGGATTCGACTAGGAAGGCCTACAAAAGAATTGCTGCAAGAATTAAAGCGGGGGAAGAATGAACCCCAACCTTGCAACCCTGTGTCCAAGACCTCTCAGCGCCTCAGGCGTCATGCCAACCAGGTGAGGTGCCATCCTTTGTTCCTCCTACTCCCCAGGCTGGAAAAGGAGGTGCTCTGCTCCACCTCTCCTACACAAACACACATCATCTCCTATACTGCATCCCTCTTCCTTTTAAAATCGGGGGAGCCGTGAAAGGGGAGGCAAGTGGGCGAACGAAAGTGGTAAGACCTGCCCACCGCCTGCCCGAAGACAGCAACAGGGCCAAGCATCTCCCACTTAGCAGAGGGCCTTGCGCAGCGTGCCGTTCTCGCAGCCTTCGAGGATAGCTCTGACAGGAGGCCAGGAGACGCTGCAGACACAGCCAAGATGGGGGGGGGGGGGGGGGCGGGCTGCACCAGAGCGGGGAGGCGTGAGTTACTACGCCTGTCAAAGTGCCGCTAGACAAGCGCTGCTGGAAATTATGCAGCAGGGAAGCGAGCCTGAAAGTGGATGCCAAAACATTTGCATTTTTACACAGCAACAGCTTAAAGCCATCGCCTGCACCAGGCAAAACCAGCAACGTACAGCGCTACAGAGGGAGCGTCACGAAAATTAGCACCCTGCCTGAACCCCGGAGCTCACAAGCTCAGTGTTGTCAGCCAAGTCAGCTTCAAGCCCCAACGCAAGATGGGGCTTCACTCTGAACCTGGCGTCAGAGTGGCCTCCATGCTGTCCGAGGCCAGAGCCAGACATGAGGGCAGGCCCCTGGCTTCTTTCCCACCTCCAGTAACCCCTGGCAGGCTATCACTGAGCTCCCCTGCCCCATTCCATGGCTTCCACTCGGGAGGGCAGCAAGATCGCATCGCACATCTTGTCTTATGTTGGGCCTTGACCTGCCTTTGAGCCAAGCTGCAGCTGGGGATCGAAGAGGCCACAGGCAGCAGACAGGACCAAGGGAGGCTGGGATAGATCAGAAGCTCACAGAAAGATGGAAAGCACAGTTCGGTCGGGGCCCAGGTAGGACACTTAAGGAGGCAAGTTGAGGCAACATGAGGGAAAAGAGGTTATGCCAGGTGCTTGGACTGAGACATTTGGGCCTCTAGGAAACAGTCTGCAAAGCGACTTAGGTCCCTACTAGCCTCTCTGGTCACCTGGGCAGGTGAGGAGAAGCATCAGTTCTGGCCATTTAGCGGGTGCTGAAGTGGAAAAGGGATCAGAGCAGCACAGTCCAGAGGTGCCCCGGTGGCATTAGGAGGGTTAAAGGTTTCCCCACGACCGAATGGTTTAGTCGTGACAGACTGTAGGGGGCGGTGCTCATCTCCGTTTCTAAGCCTGTAGAGCCGGCGTTTTTGTCCAATCATGTGGCCAGCATGACTCTACGCCGTAGGGCACAGAACGCCGTTATCGTCCCACCGAAGTGGTCCCTATTTATCTACTTGCATTTTAGGTGCTTTCGAACTGCTAGGTTGGCAGGAGCTGGGACAAGCAACGGGAGCTCACTCCATCGCGCAGTCTTGAACTCCCAACCTTGCGGTCGAAAGCCCAGCAACAGCGGATTAACTCACTGTGCCACCACATCCCTCAAAATAAATTTAGACTTTGGCCAGAATCGAACTCATGACCTCCGGCTTCCTGACCCTTTCCTTAGCGAGCTGAGCCAATGTGGAAGTATAGGAAGGTTACAAGAGCCTAGAAATGGAAAAGCAAACCAGTATGGAGTGGGAACGTCCCATGTATACACAGCGCCACCAAGTCTGTGCCTCAATGGCTACAGAGGTGCTCTGGGCTCCCCTGAACCTGGCCAGCCAACTCCGATCTTTCCAGGGAAGGGTGGTTTTGCCATCATCTTTCGCCTCCAAGATGTGTACAGAAGCATCGGCGACTGCAAAATCCAGCCATGAGACTGCCAAAGGGAACTCCTCTATTTGACCCTATTGCATCAGCTCCCAGGTTGTTTCCGGATCCAAATCAAGACGCTGGTTCTTACTTTTAAAGCCCGAAAGCAGCCGTTTGTGATCCAGCTACCTAGAGGTACACACATGTCCTTCCAACCTGAGCTTGCCTGCGCTGCATTCCTTTTTGCCCTGTAATGCAGAGGGGTGGGGCTGCTGAATAGGACCGTCTCACAGAATCACAGAAGGGACCTACAAGGGCATCTAGTCCAACCCCCTGCCTGTAGCAGGACATCCTCCTAGAGCAGCTCCTGCAGCTGCCTGTCAAGCCTCTGCTTGAAGGTCTCCCGGGAGGGAGAATCCACCACCTCCCTCCAGTGGCAATCTGTTCCACTGTCGAACCGCCCTTATCATCCTCAGCTCCACCATATCATCAGCTGCATCCAGACTGTGGAAAACATCTGCCTCGGGAGCAGCCCAGCGGACCGCCTTGTTGATCATGCTCAAGAAGCAGGTCGAGGCAACCTTGTTCCAGCAAGAGCCCCATGAAACGCAGGCCGATGGTCCGGCTTCTCCGGGCTTCTGCTCTGGCAGCTGTCTGGTTTCTGCTGCCGCCACTGCTGGGCTGTTCGCTTTAAGGTTGTTTTTCTTGCATGGTGCTTTCGATGGCAAGCTGCCCCGCAGATCCCACGGGGATGGAAAGTGTGAGGCATGGAAATATTTCTAAATAAACAAATTACAGAAGGGGAGGGAGGCTGGTGGAAGCCTGCTTGCAGGCAAGGAGAGCTCACTCTTTTGGGGATCAGCCCAGCAGTCCTCCTGCAGCACCACAACAGACCTTGTGCAGCTGCCGGGGTCCACTTCCTTGCGCACAGAGTGGGCACAGCAGACGCACAGACATGCAGTGGTGTCATCCAAATGATTTAAGAACAGGTACTCACTTTTGATTGGCACGTGTCGGGACCCGCCCACCGGAAGTGACGTCATAAGCCGGAAGTAATGTCGTGGCAGGAAGGGACATGAAAAAAGCCCTTTTTGAAGCCTCAGACAATTTTACACTGACCCAACAGTTGCAACAGTATTCCACAGCACCCCCAGAACGTGTTAAGGAGGCCTGGCATCATGTTAAAGTGACCCAACAGTTCCAAAACCCCAGAGCAGCTCATTTTTCAGTGGCAAGGAAAAGTAGGAATTCCTTACCTGGGAATATCCTATTCTGGGGTGAGGAAAGGGGGGGCACTCTACACCGATGGGGAATGCCCTCACTCCGGAAGACAGGGTCGGATCTAACAGATCTTGACTCCTCCCACGAGGGAGGGCTTCCCGCTCCCAGTTCGGATAGACGAGCCGGAAAAACCTCCACCAACGCTCTGATCTTCATACTGTGTCCTGGCCATCCGTTTGATTCCGTGGAACAAACTCAGCCAAAAACCAGGCCAAGATGAAAATCTGGAACTCAGAACTTGACAACAACAATAACAGCGCCCAGACGGGCTAAGTAGACAGAAGGAAGAAAACCAACAGACGAGAGGGAAATGGTAAACCCCCATCCCCACCGTCCCGGACCAGGTAGCCGATGTCCGATCCGTGCACCCGCCAAGCCTGAATTGTGGCGGGACGAGTGCCCCCCCTTTCCTCACCCCAGAATAGGATATTCCCAGGTAAGGAATTCCTACTTTTCTCTGGAGTGAGGAAAGGGGGGGCACTCTACACCGATGGGACATACCCGAGCAGTATAGAAGGGGCGGGTCAGGCGAGGCAGTACGCCTAAACCTTCACCACCTTCTGGAGCACTCTTCTCCCAAAACTTGCCTCTGCCGAGGCCCAGGCATCCACTTTGTAGTGCCTTGTGAATGAGTGCACCGATGCCCAGGTAGCAGCTCTACAGATATCACCCAGTGACCCTTGACCATCAAAGGCGGCCGAGGCCGCTGCTCCTCTGACTGAGTGGGCCATTACTCCCCCCGGAGAGGGTTTCCCAATGGCCTCGTAGGCCATGGAAATCGCTCCCTTCAACCATCTGGCCAAAGACTGAGGGGACGCCCTTTTGCCCTTGGAAGCCCCCGTGTATGATACGAACAGGGACTCTGTCTTACGAAAGGACCTTGTGCGGTCTATGTAGAAATTTAAGGCCCTACGCACGTCCAAAGTGTGAAACACCCTTTCCTTCGGGTGTTTTGGATCCGGACAAAAAGTTGGCAAAACGAGCTCCTGGCCCCTATGAAAAATGGAGTTGACCTTGGGGACAAAGGTGGGATCTGTCCTAAGGACCACTCGGTCCCTATGGAATATGCACAGTTGTGGGTTGACGGATAATGCGCCCAACTCGGAAACTCTCCTGGCCGATGTGACGGCCACCAGGAATAGAGCTTTAAAGGAGAGTTCTTTGAGACCTACCGTGGCCATGGGTTCAAAAGGCTTACCCGTAATAGCATTCAAAACCCAGTTCAAGTTCCAACTAGGATACCTGTGAATAGTAGGTGGGTTAAGTAGAGACACTCCCCTAAGGAAGCGCTTCACATGGGGATGAGTTGAAATAGCCACGCTTTTCCCTGCCCCCAGAATGCTACCCAAAGTTGCCACTTGCCTTTTCAAGGTGTTAGTGCTCAGGCCCTTTCGTAGTCCGTCCTGTAGGAACTCCAGGACGTGCCGGATCTTAGGCTTTGTTTCTCTGATTTTCCTACTTCTGCACCAGCAGGAAAATCTTTTCCAGGTTCTCTCGTATATCTTTTTCGTGGACTCCTTGCGGGAAGCGAGCAAGGTGCCTAGAACTTCTGTCGAGTAGCCGCAGGCCTGGAGAGCCTGCCGCTCAACTTCCAAGCTGTTAACTGAAACATCCCCGGTCTGGGGTGAACTAGTGGACCTTGCAGCAGGAGATCGGGGCGTGCAGGAAGACTCCAACTGGGATGACTGGAAAGACGAAGCAGCTCGGGAAACCATGGTCTGCGGGCCCAGCGCGGCGCTACTAGAATCACTTCTGCCTGGAAGTGCTTGATCCTGCGTAACACTTGCGGAATAAGCTTGACTGGAGGGAACGCATATAGCAGCCCTTCCGGCCACTCTGTGGTCAACGCGTCCAGCCCCTCGGCCTGTGGCGTCTTGAGTCGGGAGAAAAATCTGGGAACCTGCCTGTTCTCCAGAGTCGCGAAGAGATCCAGAAGTGGTCGCCCGAACCTCCGGGAAATCAGTTGGAACACTTCCGGGTTTAAACTCCACTCGGATTCCACTATTGCCCTCCTGCTCAGCCAGTCTGCACACAGGTTGCTGGTCCCTGCCAGATGCTCCGCACGAAGAGAAGCTAGGTTCACTTCCGCCCAAGCCATCAGGGTGGAGGCCTCCGCCTGAAGGTGACGAGACCTCGTGCCTCCTTGCCGATTCACATAAGCCTTTGCTGAGGTGTTGTCTGTGCGGACTAACACATGTCGACCTCTCACCGTCGGTTGGAACGAGATTAACGCCAGCCGAATTGCTCTCAGCTCGAGGACATTGATGCTCAGAGATGTCTCCTGCTTGTTCCATGTCCCTTGACAAAACTTCTGCTGCAGGTGCCCTCCCCATCCGAGGAGGCTTGCATCTGTGGTTAGTATTAGCCTGTCTGGAACTGTCAGACTGGCTCCCCGGGTCAGTCTCTGTGGCTCCAGCCACCACCCCAGACTGAGCCTGACCTTCTCTGATAGGCGAACAACCGCTGATGTCCTCGTCTCTATCTGGTGTTGAAACGGCCTGAGGAACTCCTGCAGGGGTCTCATGTGAAACCTGGACCAGTTGACGATGTCCTGGCATGATACCATCATGCCTTGTAAAGAGGCGAGGGTCATGACATCTGTACTGGGCCGGTCGAGCACTGAGCGAAGCAGGGCCAGCAAGGATGACTTCCTCTCCTCCGAGAGTGCCACTGAAAAGGATTCTGTGTCCAAAAGAAGTCCCAGGTGAACCAACCGTTGGACCGGTTGTAGAGCACTCTTTGCAAAATTGATGACGAATCCAATTTTCTGTAAACAGGTGATGGTTTCCTGTAGATGTAGTCTCGCCTTTTCCTTCGTCTCGGCCTTGACCAACAGGTCGTCTAAATAAGGAAAAACAAAAATGCCCCTCTGGCGCAGATGGGCTACCGGGGCTACTACCAATTTGGTGAAAACCCTGGGGGCTGCTGCCAGGCCAAACGGCAGAGCCCGATATTGGTAATGCTGGTTGCCATAAGCAAAACGGAGATAACGACGATGGCGCATCCTGATTGGAACATGGAGGTAAGCCTCCGAAAGGTCGATCGAAGCCAAATAATCGCCTTTCTCCAGGATGGCCACTATGGATCTCCAGGTTTCCATCCGGAATTTCTTCCTTCTGAGAAACCTGTTGAGCCACTTCAAATCCAAAATTGCCCTCGTATCTCCATTTTTCTTCGGGACCAGAAAAAATGTGGAATAAACCCCCTGCCTCCGCTCTCTGGGCGGAACAGGCTCGATTGCCTTGATTTCCAGCAGGTGTTGTATTGCCGCCAATTTTGCCTGGTGTTTGAGCGCATTCTGGGAGTGTGGAACCCTCCAGAAACGTCTCCTGGGTTTGTGGGTGAATTCCAGGGAATACCCCCATCTGACCGTGTCCAAAATCCAACTGTCCGTAGTAATGTCGTTCCAAAAATCTGCAAACTCTAAAAGACGGCCCCCGATATTTACAGCTGATCCTTCTCGCCTGGCGTCAGGCTCTAGGGTCCTTTGGGGGCTTGGATTTAGGGCCGGGGCCACCGGCAGGACGGTGCTTGTTAGGGAATCTAGGTTTATTCCACTTGGTGGGGAACCTGGAGCGCTCTCTGCCCCGCCCCTCGTTACGAAAGGAGCGAAAGGAATGAGACTTGGGTCTGGGTGCCTCCTTCTTACTTGAGGGCAGCACCTTTCGCTTGTCCTTATCTTCAACCAATAGGGTATCAAGGGCCTCCCCAAAAAGCTTTGTACCCTTGAAGGGTACTGCTGCCAGCCTGGACTGAGAGCCGGCGTCGACCTCCCAATTTCTCAACCAGATGTTGCGCCTTGCCGCTACACTAGCGGCCATGGACCTTGCCGAGAATTGAAGCGTATCTAGCGAGGCGTCGGCTGAAAAGGCTGATGCCAAGGCGATTTTTCTGAGCGTACTCTTGGCCGTGGAAGAAAGCCCCGACTCAGACCGGGCCAGGTCTTCGGTCCACTGAAAAGCCGCCCTAGCCATGATCGAGTTTGCTGTGGCGGCCCTAAAGGCATGAGAGGACGCAAGGAAATCTCTTTTTAGAGCAGCCTCTACCCGCTTATCCACCGCATCTCTGGGGCCTCCATCCCCCTCTGAGGGAATGACTGCTGTGGAGGATAGTGCCGCGATGGGCGGGTCTACTGACGGAACCTGCAGGGTGGTCATAGCCTGCTCCGGGAGAGAATACAGCTTGTTGATTGTCCTCTTATTGTGTCTGGCAATGGTAGGAAATTTCCACTCATCCTCCAACACCCTTTGAAAGGCAGCCGGGAAGGGCACAGTTGAAGGTTTAGAAGGGCCCTGTGGAAATAGGCTCTGAGAGGTAGAAGGCTTTGGTTCGCCGCACGCACTCTCCAGGTTAACTGTACGTGACGCCTTGGATAGCATTCTGGCGAAATATTCAGGCGGGAAAAGGCGGTCCCTGTGTGGTGCCTCATCCCCATCCTCCCCCTCTCCCGACAGCTCGCCCTCCTCCTGGTCAGAACTAGAATAGTCGGATTGGTCAGAAGAAGAAGAATCACTGGAGGAATACCTGCTCCTCCTGTGTTTCCTCCTATGGGAACGCTTCGCAGAGTGAACCTTGGGCGCCCTCTGCTTACCCCGCTTTTTACGCTTAGCGATGGCTAGATTTGCATCAGAGGAGAACTCAGCCGTGTCTGACAGGTCATCACGGCTAGAGGATCTGTGGCGCTTCTGGCGCCTGGCACGTCCCCCTCTGGCTTGCTTAGGAGGCGCCTGGGCTGGCCCCAAACCCTGCTCCTTAATCACCTCCCTCATAGCTGCCCGGACCATTTGGGTGAGAGATGCCTGGGACAGCTGCTGAGGGACAGGGGTACTTCCTTCTTGCTGCGGGGCCTGCTCCCCCCCCGGTCTTCTGAGAAGAAACTGCCCCCCTGTTCATCCCGTGGGTCCGCCATGTTGGGCCTAGCGGAGCGCGCACAAAAAGGCGGGAAAAAACTGAGGGGCTATAAAGAAGGGCAACGGAGGCGTATCACACTCACCAATCACCCCCAGAACACCTCAGAATGGCCGGTCAGACCTCCGTGGACGACGCTGCTTCACCCGGTCAGCCACGAGAGGGAAAAGACGTTCCGGGCCTAAGCCGCACGGAACGCAGTCTTCTGTCAATCAAACGCGGCGACGGCCGCGAGCAGCCGCTCCTCCGCGTTTGTTTCGCCCCCGCACTGTTCTCTGCGCGATCGGGGCAATCAGCAGCCGCGGCGACGGCCCCTTGCAAAAAGGCCGCTCTTCCGCGGCGCTGAGAGGCCTCCTGGCCTTCCGCTGCGGCCTGGAAGCCTGCACTTGGCTCCTCCCCGCAGCGCTCGCCTCCCCGGCTCCGCGCGCAGCGAAGGGAGAAGCACGCGGGCCGCTCCAACCTCGCTGCGACGCGCTCAGCCGATCACGCTCCCAGATGAAAGTCAGGTAAGGGGGAAGGCGAAGAGTCAGAGAGGGAGAGAAGGAAAAATGAGGAAAAAAGGGAGGAAAAAGATGAAAATACTAAAAGATCTGTTGATGAGCTCAGCCGAGCTCAGGACCACGACCTTGCCTCTCGGAAGACAGGGCCGGAACTGGGAGCGGGAAGCCCTCCCTCGTGGGAGGAGTCAAGATCTGTTAGATCCGACCCTGTCTTCCGGAGTGAGGGCATTCCCCATCGGTGTAGAGTGCCCCCCCTTTCCTCACTCCAGAGAAAGGAAAGGCTCCACTCGCTGCCTGCCTGCCTGCCTGCCTCTGAGAACGTGCAGGCAACTCAAACGTGCAGGAAATTCAAACGTTGCAGGGGGCGGAGTCGACGAGTGGGCGGGCGAATGGGTGGGGCCAGCCGTAATCCTAGGAACCGGTACTCGCGTACCCCCTGCATGACATCACTGCAGACATGTCTTGCAAGCACGAACTTCAGAAGAGACTGCAGCACAGGAAGGGGCCCCCAGCAAACCAGGCAGCACCCAGCTAGCTATGTCTGCAGACTGTGCGCGCCCAGACCTTTCCCCAAAACAGAACACACATAGCCCAGTGCCAGCAAAAGAAGAAGGGGTCGGGAGAGCAACCCATTGCAGGAAATATGTGCAGCCTAGTCCCAAAGGGATGCATTGATACAAGATCACAGAGTGCCTCGCAGAGGTTTTTAGTGTAAGGAAGTAAAAGCGCTTCTGCTTCAAGCAGCTGACAACCTAAAAGCCAAGGGTGTGGAAGGGGAACGTGCACAGTTAAGTCAGGTATAAAGGCAAGTACGTATATTCCATGGCAGGTACACAGACTTGGTTTCAGCAGACGAGGTGCCGGGGGTGGGGGAGGGCAACAGGCTTTACATATGGAAAAGGGAGCTCTTCCCAATCTAATGCAAAGGTGTTCCAATTGAGAAATTTATGGCTGTCATTTTTACAACTGTCATTGCACAATCATAGAGTTGGAGGGGACCAACAAGGTCATCAAGTCCAACCCCCTGCCTGTAGCAGGAAATTCTCCTAGAAAATCTCCAGCCGGTGTCTGTCAAGCCTCTGCTTGAAGGTCTCTAGTGAGGGAGAATCCATCACCTCCCTTGGCAGACTATTCCACTGTCGAACCGCCCTTATCGTCAAGAACTTCTCATGACTTGGAAGCTATGGTTCTATTAATGCAGGCTGAAATTACCCAGCGGGTAGTTAATCTGTGGAACTCTTTGCCACAGGAGGTGATGACGGCATCTGGTCTGGATGCCTTTAAGAGGGGATTGGACGGATTTCTGGAGGAAAGGTCCATCGTGGGCAATGATGGATTGTGCAACCTCCTTACATTGGTGGTGGGCTACTTCAGAGTACCAGGTGCATGGGAGTGGCAACAGGATGCAAGCATCTTGTTGTCTCATGCCTCCCTGGGGCACCTGGTGGGCCGCTGTGAGATACAGGAAGCTGGACTAGCTGGGCCTTTGGCCTGATCCAGCAGGGCTCTTCTTATGTTATGTTCTTATGTTCTTATAATTGCATTGGCCTTCTTTGCCGCAGTTTCACTTCATGAACCCCAAGCCGTCTCCTCTCTCCATTCACGACTGCATGCCCACTCTTCCATCCAACAGCACTGCCTACTCCCCAGGGCTGCCAAATAGGGTCTGGATCAGAAAAAGGATTTTAAAGCAACCCCTGTGGTCTAGGAAACAAGACTGATGCACAGGCTGCTGTGATTGCACAGTAACTCTTTCACTCGTGCCATCAATCAACAGTCTCATGGCGCCAAAATGCCAGCTCGGCCATTTATTCGCCGATACCTTAAAATATTAATTGGATCTAGAAAGACAACCATACAGAAGCTCTCTTGTAAACAGTGGTCAGGAGGAAGAGGAGACAAGAATCTTCATATTGACCACAGGGGTTTTGCAGCTTCTGCTCCTCCTAAAATAAATCATGTATGTAGGAAATCTTCCTCCCTTGTTGCATTTTTCAAAAATTATAGGAAACTTAAGAGGTTATGATCATTCAAGGGAACTTCCTTCTCTTTCCTGTACTTTGCACTGAATATTTGATTCATTTTCATGTAGCTCCATCAGACCATAATGAAGCACTTAGAGCGCAATCCTAACCTTGAGTTCGGCACAGTTAGGCCAGCACAAGGGTCACTGTAAAGTGTGCTTGGACCACTCTCGATGTCAGGGAAGATGGCACACGTCTGTGTCCCGGCCTCTCTGACTCTGAGAATGGTCCAAACATACTTTACAGTGTCCCTTGTGCCAGCCTAACTGTGCTGGCCTAACTCCAGTTTCGGATTGCGCCCTTAGTCTGCCTGGATACAAAAGTAGTAGTGCTTTGCCAAATTATTAGCCATGATAGCCAAACAAAGCCTCCTTGTACAAAGGTAGTAAGTATACCACTGAATATCAGATAAA
The DNA here is from genome assembly GCA_029204185.1 of Lerista edwardsae. Classification (NCBI taxonomy): domain Eukaryota; kingdom Metazoa; phylum Chordata; class Lepidosauria; order Squamata; family Scincidae; genus Lerista; species Lerista edwardsae. Next base: position 3,253,533 of record JAJKFI010000017.1, on the reverse strand, counting down.
AATAAAAGACAAAGAGGGGGTGGCTATCACCTTCCTGCTTGGCTTGTAAACTTCCACAAGCTCAACAGAGCTCTCAAGTAGTTGGATTCTAGTGTGATTCAATGAAGGAACTTTTAGTGTTATTTGGTTCAGGTCTTATCTCTTAGAAGCCAGCATAGCTGAGTATAAAGCTTGGATACGGGAAATTCAGCCCTGGGAATCTCTCAAGGAGCCTCTTGGGCTGGTAGCCATGATTTTTTTTTTTAATGTAGCCTGCGTAACACAAATGAATCAGGACCATGAGCCAGAAAGCAACAGGGCTACATTAGCGCGATACTATAACTGACATGGAGGTTCCTCTGGGCTATCATGGCTAATAGCGGTTGTAGACCTACAGTATACTGTACAAATGACCCCAATTTCTTTTTAACTCCACAGTTTCCTCCCCAAGTCACAGCGACAACAATATCATTTACAGAGACCTAAAAGGACACCAGTTCATGTATGATGACAACACAACAGTGATTCACAGCTCTACAAGAAGAGACACCAATACAGTGGCGTCTCTACAGGGAGGGCAGAGCTCTAAGTTTTGCAAGGAGCCTTACCCTGTCATGTGAATCCCTCCTCTCCCTTGCTGCTGTAGCCAGTAAGCAACGCCAAGATGTTGCTTTTCCCTGTGAGGATTGGCTAAAACGGTGCAGGAAAGGAGTGATTTCCACTGCAAGGTCAGGCTTCTTGCAAAACTTAGAGCTCTGCCCTCCCTGTAGAGACGCCACTGCACCAATAAATAAATCCAAATTAGCAACAGAGTCACAGGTAATTCCTTTTCTTTGCCTAGCAGTCCAAATTTCAGAGGGGACTGCAGCCCACAAGTGTCACTCTTGAACCAGGTTCTCAGCTTCTCACACTCAAAGCACCTTCTGCCAACCCAAGAGAAATGTCAAAATGGCAGCCAGCAAGGGCTGTTGGCACAACTCACCTTGGTGGTGTCGTCATGTGACCGCTGGTACCGTTTCCAGCGGCAGCCGTAAATCCCCGTCAGACATGACAAACACAACTGTGGCTCGTAGTACTGCAGCGGCTGGTGCTTCACCATGCTCCTCCCAGCTCGTCACCAGCAAGCGCTCAGAAATCCATAAGGTCTGGGGAGCGCCCTACAAAAGAGGAGAAGGTGCAGGAGGGGTTAGGGGTGATGAGCCTGAGACGTTTCGGACAACGGCTGCCAGCATGCATTGGCATCAGCCAGTTCAAGCAGACTGGTTAGTCTGACTAGTTAGAACACAGACTAGTTCTAACCATGCCAGTCATGGTTAGAAGCCCCTTTGGGAACTTCTTAGGGAAAATGCATTTTGGGGCAGCTCTTGTGCCACCTCCCTTCCACCTAAGAACATAAGAACCAGCCCACAAGACCCATCTAGTCCAGCTTCCTGCATCTCACAGTGGCCCACCAGATGCCTCGGGAGCACAGAAGACAACAAGACGCCTGCATTCTGTGGCCACTCCCTTGCATCTGGCATTCCTTCGTAGTCCCATCATGGCTTGTAACCTGTGATTGGTCTAGAAATGTGCCCAATCCCCTTCTACAGGCATCCAGGCCAACTGCCATCACCACACCCTGTGGCAAGGAGTTCCACAGACTAATTAGCCACTGGGTAAAAAATGCTGGAAACCTGGCTGCAGAGACTCGAGTCTCAATCTTGCCCTAGCCACTCCCTTCCACGTTGGGAGGCTGCCACATGCCGAGGCTCGCAAGCGCCTCTGAACTTGCCGATTTGCCACCTGGAATAGTGCAGAACAAAGAAGGATTTTTTTGTTGATAAAACACACAGATTGAAGCCGGGAGCGAAGTCCATGGAGGACCAACACTTGAGCGAACACATAATGGTGCACCAGCTTAGCCACACACACCACCATCCTTATTTCAGCACTTGTCCACAGGGGGCAATGAACAGGGACAGAAATCCTGCCCAGGACCAAGATCCTGCCCAGCACACTGCCCTCCATGGCCACCCCCCACCCTCTGCAGCAGTTTGGAGGTTGCTGGTCCGCACTACCCCCACCCTTGCTCTCCGAGCGCCAAAGTACCCCAGGCTGCCGACTTTCGCTCCTCTTCCAGCATCTCAGGGGAATCCAGGACCACGTGGACTACTAGGCCAGGGGAAAAAAGGTTTTAAAGGAAGGAGAGCAAAGCAGACCGAATACACTCCGCGAGCAGGCACTGTGTTTAATTGCTCCGTCTAACCAGCAATTTCCCCACCCGCTTTGCTGATGGAAGCACACTTCTCCCTCGCCACACCTAATTGTTATGTGAGAGCAGAGGCAGCCTACAGCAGACCTCCTCTAACAAAGCAGTTTGCTGCAGCTATTTTCAGCCGGTGTGCCACGCAAAAGGTCTGCAGGGGGGAGTGAGAGTTGGAAGCACGGCCACTGAAAATCACTGGAAAACACTTCCAGGTTCTAAGGCAACTATCTGAAGTGATGAATTGTCTATCCCTCTTTCTCCACCTTCAGAGCCAGCGGAAGTGTCTTCTGAGAAGAGTCTCCAGGAAGTGACATCACAAGCGGCAAAGACCATAGAGCAGACCATAGAGGTCTGCCTTTTTTCTAGACCACCAGGGCCTAGACTATTCAGGCCCAGCCACTCCTACGAGCTTCTGCTGCAAAACAAACTGTTCCCCACTTGCTCTCACGTAGCCTCGTTGATCCCGAGACCTTCTGGGGTGGCTCTTTCAAGAGGCAGTTCCCCACCCCATACAAAAGGCTCCTCTACATCAAACCTTGCAGATCAAGTGCACAAATCTATATGCTAAACAAAGCCTTTACTGGCAAAATCTTGGCAGGTGACGGAAGTCACCTGCGGTCTCAAAGTAGGGACAGGGTGGAGAGGAGAACCAACTGCTGCAAAGCTTGCCCAGCCGCCACCCCAACCCCCGCCGCCGTAATTTTAACTCGCTCGCCCGTCTGCCTTGTGTTAAATCACAAACTGAATTCCAGAAGGGAAATGGCACAGTGTTGGTATTTCAGAGCTAGCCAACACCCCGGCCAGCAGACATTTCCCCCCATGCTCACCACATCCCCGGGAATCCTGCAGGGTTTTGGTTTTTTTTTGGAGTGGTCCCTTCCAGGCTCCTCTTCCAAGAGTAGCCTCCGGGCATTTGGCGCTGCTGCCCCGCAACTCCCGTCTCCCAGGGCATCCACTGCTCTGCCACAGGGGAACACAGCCTATGAATGATTCAAGCCTCGGCTGCTCAGCATTACAAGTACAGAAATAAAACAGGGCGCAAGACAAGGGGAAATTAATTATTCACGTTTTGCAACGTGCACCAGTAAAAGCAGGAGGGGAGGGGAGGAGAAGCACATGCCCCACACCATCCATCAACAACCCTGCCTTCCAGGGAGATGGGCAACATCCTCTCTCGCCAAGGAGACAGAGACAGATAATTGGACGGCTTGCTGATGAGTGTGGCAGTCAAGAGGACAGGGCGGCTTCCCTCGGCCCATTTTCTGCTTTCAGAAGCCCCGACAGCATCTGCAGATGCCAAAGATCACAACCAAATACCCTCTGCGGTGGACGGCAGGCAGAGAATCCACTTTGGCCCAGAGATGGGGCGGAGCGGGGCAGGCCCCATCCTGAGACACAGCCGTCTCTCCGGAGGGGAGAGTGCAGAGGAAGCAACATGAACAGTCCAGTGTTTTATTCTCAACCCCATTCGGGAGGGAGGGACCCGAGGCCACTGTCATGCTCAAACCATCCTCGCTGCACCTGCCTAGCCACACCGCCTCGTCTGCAAACCCCACCCTGCATTCCGCTGGACATCACACTCTGACGCAGTGGCTCCCAACCTAGGGGTCGGGACCAGCAGCGTCATGCAGCCGGAACGCTGGAGGGACGAACGAGTGAGCAGCAGCCCGCCCGGAGCATCACACTCCGTTTCGCCGGCTTCCCTGCCGGGCGGGCTGCCGCTCACCCGTTCGTCCCTCCCAGCGTTCCGGCTGCATGACACCGCTGGTCGGGACCCCCAAGGGGGTCATGAACCCATTTCAGGGGGTCACGAAGAGCTTGGGACAGCCATCTTCAAAAGCTGGGCACCGCCATCTTGGAAGCTTCATTTTGGCCAGGGAAGAGGCTTCCCCATTCAACTGCCACTTCCTCGATGCTTGTGACTGTGAGAGAAATCAGCCTTGCTATCAATCAATCAATCAAGGTACTTATATACCGCTTTTCAACACGAAGTTCACAAAGCGGTTTACAGGTGAATAGTAATAATAATAAAGTTAAATGGCTCCCTGTCCCAAAAGGGCTCACAATCTAAAAAAAGGCAGACCGCCAGCAACAGCCACTAGAAAGACTGTGCAGGGGTGTGGGCTCATCCTGGTGTGTGCCTGTGATGAAGTCTCTCCCGGGTCTCTTTCTGAGTGGGCTTGTCATGCCTTCCATGTGCATGCCTAGGTGATTCTCAGCACATGGGGAAGAGGAACGTAAATACTCCGAAGACTATCTAAGATTTGGCTTCATCACCTTCATCATGAATGGCATAGAGAAGCCACAATGCGCCCTGTGCAATGTTGTTCTCAGTGCTGAATTGATCACCAAACACAAAACTAAACGTTGTATAGATACAAGGCATTCAGAATATTCTAAAAAGGATGCAGAGTTCTTTTGACTTTCAAAAAGTGCGATTTACAGAAAACAATCTCTCCTTGTTTAATGACATCATTTTCTGGCCCTACGTCTTGGGGGGGGGGGAATGTCCCGACAGGTTGTCTTACCTAAAAAGGGGGTCCCAGAGCAAAAAAGGTTGGGGACCACTGCTCTGGTGAGACAAGAGAGAGAAAAGGTAGGATGCCACAACACGCTTGCGTTTCAGTCGCAAGGCTTCCTGCTTCACAGACTCATCCTTAACCAGAGCTCTCCTCCTCCTCACTGCTGACTCAAAAGCTACCCAATAGGCTCACCCTGCCCAGCATGTGAATATCAGGCACTGCTTGTAAACCCTTCCTGGCTCCTCCACTTGCCCACAAATACACATCTCACAAGCAAGGAAACTGCCGTAAAAGGCCCTGCCTTCCCCCCCGCCAAGTCCTGCTGCCTGGATGTTCTCAAGCGGCCAATTCTGGGTCGGAGCCAAAACACGCTTTGAGCCGCCACATCTCTGACTAAGCTGTGTTAGGAAAAATACACACACTGCCGCCAAAGAGAAGCAAAGCTGTGTCTGTGGAATTGATGAGACCCTCAGAGACTTCCAAGGGCCTCCTTGACCCCCTGCCTGTTCCCCAGGTTTCCTGACTCCACTTGACATCACAATTGCAGGAGCCAGCCACAGTCACTGCTTTGTCGCAAGGTGGCTCTCTCTCTCTCTCTCTCTCTCCCCCTCCCTCCCTCCCTGAATTATTGTCTTTATTGTCTTGTGTAATTAGCTTCTTCTAAGGATTATTTATTAATGGTATTAATTTGTCCCAGCTTCAATCTTCAGGATTTCCCGTTAAGAGAGTCTATGACAGCAAGGCTGGGAAGGGCCTCTGGAACCTGGAGGACTGCTGAGAATCCAGAATGCACACTACCAGGAAAGATGGAGCAATGGTCTGACTCAGGAATGCTTCAAAGCACTTTAAAGCAGCAGCAGCAGCAGCAGCATCTGGCTCTGCAGGAGGCAAACTGAGAAGTTTGCCTAGGAGAGTATGTCAATTTTTAAGTCATATCAAGGGCTGCCTGAGAGAGACACCATATTACAGTATACATAGTGTGTGTGTGTGTGTGTGTGTGTGTGTAAATTTGCATAGCATTGTACCTTAATGTAATATGACTATTGCATTGC
>JAJKFI010000017.1:3230373-3247335 GCA_029204185.1 Lerista edwardsae | reverse complement strand
GCAATGCAATAGTCATATTACATTAAGGTACAATGCTATGCAAATTTACCTTGAAGTAAGTAAGCCCTACAGAGCACAGTGAGACTTACTTCCGAGTAAACATACAGATGCCAGCAGGCTAACATACCTTTGACGTTTATCTGGGACATTTTTTTTAATTCAATTGCTCAGTTTTTATATATTTCTTTTAAACCCTGTAATTCCACAGCAAGTATATGGAATAAAATGAGACTGATCTTTAAATAAAAGCCGAATAGGTGGCAGGAGAAGAACAGCAAAGAAGCAAAGCTAGTTTTGTATTTTGCACTGGCTCCCCGAATTACACTGCTGCTTTTGTGCAGGGGCAGAATATCCTTTGACAGTGCTTCTCATGCAAGTGTGATACTGGTGGGCCAGCAAGAACCAAATGCTTCAACCTAAGTACAGACCCCTGGGACCTACCCTGTCCTTGGTGCAAAATCTTAGTGGGACTGTGTCAAAATGAGGCCCTATGCTTCAAAGTTAAACTGCAGGAGTGTTGGGAACAAGATTCTTCACCCCGGCGGTCTGCAGACATTCCATAACTCTAGGACGGAAATAGCAGAATGTCCAGGGTAGCCAATAAAACAGAGGTTTTCAAATGTCTTAGCACCAGGACCCACGTTTTAGAATGGCACTCATGTTGGGATCCACTGGAAGTGATGTCATGGCCGGAAGTTACATCATCAAGCAGGAACAAAGTGGGTGTCCTGCCACTGAGCTATGGGTCTCTCCCATGCAGCATCTGAAAATATTTTCCAGCTTATTCAGTGGAGGATAGAAAGAGTCAAGTCTGATCCTCATAATGGCACCAGCAGGAAAGTGTGCCATAAAAAAAGCACATCAGATCATGATACCTTGTGCATCAATTGCAAGTTTAAAGCTACTGTTTGCAACACAAAATCCCAGCAAATCCATCACCAAGAGATGAGGCACGCAACTCATGGCCAATTAGCCAGATGCGTTTTCCATGGGTTACAATGAGATTTGAAAAGGAGCTGTTGTGAGGCTTAATAAAGAGCTGGGTAATTGTGCGAGGAAAAACACTTGCGATTGTTAGAGACTCATTAGGAGATTACTTCCCGTCTCTCTCGCACTGGAGGACAAATCAGGATCATCAAAAATAATTTTCTTCCCCTGCTGAAGGGTTTGCTAGGTCTCGAGGACACCTGAACTGCCACTGTGCCCAGAAGCTGTGAATTAAGTCCTCCTCAATAAGCCCCAAACAAGCAGAGAATCTGCGGCACCTGGATAATAAAAATCAGAGAACCAAAAGGAGATGGACCTGGTCAGATAACCTCAAAATCTGTCCTAGAAACTTCCTACTCCTGGAAAATGTACAAGGGCTGGACATTGCCTCACCAGGGATGAGGGAAGACACCAGTAACAGCAAAACATGCGAGCTCCAGCCCCTCCCACAGTATTATTTTTTCCTATTGATTTACCATAGGTCCTAGCCTATAAGGCGATCTCACAGATAAGACGAGGGTGGGTTCAGATAAAAATCATGGAATGTTCCATGACCTTCGGATAAGGCAGAGGGGAAACTTGGGGAGTGGTGCTTGTGAGGAGGAGTTTGCGCTGGAGACTGACTAAAAGGGGGTAAAGAATCTGGAAAGATCTATACTGTGTGCCATTCCCCCCTTTGTGCAATGGAAGGGAGGGAGGAAGTTTGGAGAATCTGCAGTCGTACAGTACTGTTTGTGGTTATCAGGCTTTAAGACTCAGGGGCAAGCTGCCTGCCTGATTGACATGGCAGAAGGGGAGGAGGAAGATTGTTAGACTGACAAAATGGAGGGAAGGAGGAGAATACAGTTGCAATAGTCCCTCTGAATTCTCCTCCCTGCTTGGTACCCCACCTTATAGGCGAGAATTTATGGTAATTAAAGCACTTGCAGGTCTCCGAAAACCTTCATCTATGGTCCAAAGAAATGCGTCAGGGGTCCAACTCTCCAATAGGCCATCATCTGCCACTCGCATGCAAACTCCCAAAGCGTCCTTGAGATTAGATCATGCACTCTGTGACTAACCAGGAGCACTCTTGTCTTGTGTCATGCGCTCCAGAGCAGGCTGCAGCACTTAATGCTGCATAATACATCTGATGAATGATTTTTAGGAAATGTTTTCATTGACAATCTGTCCGGGACCCACCAAAAGTCATGTCATGGCTAGAAATGCTGTCATTGTGATGTCAGAACCTGCTGCTTTCCTGCAAATGCAGCAGTAAGTTCTGTTACTTCCAATAGCAAAGTGAATCAAAAAGCCTATTTACAACCTAGACACAAACAACCATACAGCCCTCCTACTTTCCAGCATCCCATCTTCCCAGATTTTCAATATGGCTGCTCTAGGTGCTTTGCAACCCACATGAAATTGGCTTACGGCCCACAGTTTGGGAACCAGTGACCTAAAAAGTGTCCTCCTATATTATGAATTGCTTTACCCGAATGCAAATTGGTTTTAACTATTTATATCCTACAAGGGACGTAGTGGCACTGAGGGTTAAACTGCTGCTGCTGGGCTTTCTGACTGGACAGTTGGGAGTTCAAGACTGCGCGACTGAGTGAGCTCCCGTCGCTTGTCCCAGCTCCTGCCAACCTAGCAGTTCGAAAGCACCTCAATGCAAGTAGATAAATAGGGACCACTTCGGTGGGAAGGGAACGGCGTTCCGTGCGCTACGGCGTAGAGTCATGCCGGCCACATGACCGTGGAAGCTTGTCCTCGGACAAAACGCCGGCTCTACAGGCTTTGAAACGGAGATGAGCACCGCCCCCTACAGTCGGTCACGACTAGACCATTCGGTTGTGGGGAAACCTTTACCTTTATCCTACTCTTCCTATGTTCAAAGTGGGTCACAATAAAGTATTAACACAACAGTAGGGAAACAGAAACAATAAGATCAGAGGAAAATAAAACAGCCAGAAATAACAGGAGCCAAAAGTCATAGAACAAGATTAAAACCTTCCTCAGACAGAAACCGCTTCAGGCCCTCATGAAAGCAGCAGAAGAAGAGGACAAGGCAGACCTCCTGGGGCAGAGCGTTCCACAACCCGGATGCTGTCACAGCAAAGGCCCTCCCCACATGCACCACACCCCAGAAGGTCGCAGAGCACACTGGAAAGCCCTTCCAGATGACTTTAAAGCAGTGGTTCTCAAACCTTTTAGACCAAGGCCCACTTTTTAGAATGGCACTCATGTCAGGACCCACCGGAAGGTATGCCATTAACCTGGAAGTGATGTCATAGCAGGAAGTGCTGTCAGTGTGGCGTAATCTAAATGACACTCCTAAAATGCAAACTGGCATTCTCGGTCTGAAGCAAATGCACAACCATGGAACATGTTTGACAGAAAGCAAGATTGGGACAAAATTATGGAAAAACACTTAACTGAAAACAAAATTTTAAAAAATCCTCTCTTGAAAATTAAAAATGTAAACACTCACACCAGGACTATAGCAAGAGTAAGATCTGCAGCTTCCAAGATGGCTGCTCCCAGCTTTCCACGACCCACCAAGGTCACGACCCACCAAGTTTGAATAACACTGCCTTAGAGAGCATGCAGGTTCAAAAGCAGGGGGGAGGGAGGCTGTCCTTTAGGCCTTTAAAAGGTGATAGCCGGTACTTTGAACCACACCCCCATGTTGCCAGTCAGTGAAGCCAGAACAACAGATGTTGTGCTGCCATATTTTGATCCAGCTGAAATTTTGAGATGACATTGAAAAGCAGCCCCTCCCCAATCCACTGCAGTACAGGTGGAGTCATTTTATCCATGCGGGTTCCATTTCAGGATGAAAAAAAAAACCACATTAAATGAAACCATGCTGCTGTTGTTTGATCCCTTTAATGGCATAAAAATATACAATAATATTACATTCAGTCAAATGTCACTAAACTATAATGACACACCTGAGTTAAAAATAACAATCCCATTTAAAAAAGCAGCAATCTTATTGGTCAGGAGAGGATCGGAAGAATCGAGGAGGAATCTGAGTTTAACCTGATCAGATGCTTTAGGAAGGTCGTCAATAATCTGTGCAAGAAATTGATGCCGCAAGTCCAAGAAACGGGGGCAGTGGAGCAGGACATGCTCCAAAGTCTCCACCTCTCGCAAATCACAGGAGCACAGTCTTTCAGAAAAGGGTATTCCTTGGTATCTGCCCCTGGACACCGCCGATGGAAGGGCATTGCAACGCGCAAGAGAAAGCGCTCTTCTAAGTTGGGGCTTTTCCAATATGGTGAGATACGGTGGCATTTTTCCAATCTCCAACACAATTTGGGAGTGCACAGGCGAGCAACGTCGGTTCGCCGCACTATATAGCTCTTGCTGTTCTATATCTAACAGCCTGGCTTTAATAAGGCGCAATGCGTCTTAACCATGCTGTTAATTAGCATTCAGCCTTTTAAAAAGCTTATTTTGCCATGGCAAAGGGCTGCAGCCATTCTCCAGGGGCTTAGAGCAATTCGTATCCGTGAGCTGAGATTACCTCTTCCCTTCACCCTGAAGCAAGGCAAAGTATGCAAAACGGAAGTTATGCAGGAGGAGGTCTTATCTCAGAGCTAATGAGATTGGCTGCAACTGCATTGCTGTGTTAAGAACACCTTTTTAAAAGTGCTTTTTAAAAACAATTAACTGTAGGTGTTTGTTTAACAAAGAGTGCTCCTCTTCTGTGGGTACGAGAAGTAAAAACAGCAGATGGGAAGGCTCCACCTGTAGATGCATTCCCATTTTAAAGCAACTGAACAGACAGTCTGGTTTTTAAAGATGTCTAACTCTACAACGGCACCAGGCATTGGCACCCCAAACAGGTTCTGCCTCTGAGAAAGCCCTGATCTTACTGACAAGAGATGGACTGTCTTGCTCTCCCCAGTGCCTGGCCGGCAGGTCAAGGTGGGGGGAGAGAAATATAAAAGGCCATTTGCAGATCGATTTCCATCAGTGGCCATTTCATCTGCCTTTCATAAAGAGAGACCATGAGGGAATCACCTGCTCACTCAAGTGGATGACTCCAGCATCTATTTAGTCGAAGCACTTTCAATATTTCTGTTAATACCCTGAACTCTGGACCGAGTCCACTGTGCTGCCCCCCCTCCTCTTAAGAATGCTTTCATTCTACAAGCTTTTAGGGTTCAAATTTTACTGCCAATTGTTTTGCTTTCCGCTGAAGCTGCTGCTATCGCTGTTTTAATGTGATGGGGTTTTATTGTTGTTTTCTACTGGGTGGAAACCATTTTTTCCCCCGCAGATTTCGGCATTTTCCAAAGTTAGTAGTGTAGAAGGCAGTGTTGTGCTTTTATTCCAAGGGCACATTCTTATAAATTATAATCGCTTTAAAAGCATTAGGTGATACAGTGTCAGCAGATGCAGCCACATGCATGTGAGAGAATATGCAGAGATGTTAGAGAATGTTTTTTTTCTTTTGCAAACTTCGGGGGTGGGGGTCCTACAAAAATGAAAACTGCAGAAAGCAGGGTTATGTGTGTTTTTTTTTATATAGCACTAGCTTTTTGTGACCCGGCGTTGCCCGGGGGCAGACATTATCCCCAGGCTCTATTAGGAGGAGGAATGAGTTTGTTCTGCAGTGCACCCCCACCTCTGGGGGCGTAAGGGGGGCCCTACCCCCACAGTAGATCTGTCCAGATCGTAAGGAAGAAGTGCACCACGTGTGGTGAACAGCGTTCCAGGCGTTCCAGAGTAATGGTGGAACATACACACAAATATACAAACCTCCCTCAAACGTATGACATAGTGAGATCCATAGATATATAGAACTCGTCCCTGAAATAACACAGTATTGCTGACGTGGAACCCAAAACGCACACTATCACTGTGAAATGAATGAGGAAACAGGGACACCCTAACCTAAGAGAGCAATATGAAGGTCCCACTTACTGTCTGCAGGCCCTGTTGCAGGATAGCCCTGACGTATGAGAAACAGGCAGAGGTGGCCTGTTAGCTCCCTGGACATAGGCCCCTCTCAGATCCGACTGGGTGCTGGGAGTCTCTGGATCCTGCTCTTTCCACCTAACCCTGGGCCAGTCAGGCAACGCAGGCAAAGCATTTAGTTTCGCTTTCTGTTCTGCCTCTGTCTGGTAGCTGAGCTGCTGCAGAATCGTCTGTGACCATAGGGTGGCAGCAGACCTGTAGCCCAATGCAATCCCCTTGGTTCCTGATGATCCGGGCCCCCTCCCTGAAAAACGGGGGGGCTGTAGAGGGGTCTGACCCCCGCAGTGATTCCTTCCAGGCTGCAAGGTACGTGTGTGCCAAGTTTCGTGGCCGTGGGTCAAGGGACGGAGACGTGTATAAGGAACATACATACACACACACACACGTCTGTTTTTATATATATAGATACCGAATCTGTACTCTCCACTAAGGGTTTTGGTTCTTGTGCCAACTTGTAAAAAGCAAACACATGTATACAGTGATGTCATTCGGGGGAATGGACCAGAACGGGCGTTCCGGATCCTAACGGGCTCCGTGGCTGGTTCCGGGTTCCCGACAAGTGCCAATCAAAAGTGAGTTCCTGTTCCTAAATCATTTGAATGACACCACTGCATGTATAGCTACACACAAAAATGTGTACAGACACACAGCCATGTGAAAAGCTTGCAAGGTTTCAAGTAGGCCGGTGGAGGACCAAATTCCTTCCCATGCAAGGTCTGACCTCTATGAAGACTCATGTTTGTATAGGAAGGAAATCATGTCACCAGCCCTGTCGACATCGTTTCCACACATACAACCATTGCTGGAAGGGTCCTAAGACCCAGGTGAAGGGTATTGTCGACACTCACTATTAGGAATATGCTAAACTAGATGGGGAGAAATATCAACAACCTCAGATATGCAGACAATACCACTCTAATGGTAGAAAGTGAGGAAGACCTCAAGAACCTTCTGATGAGGGTGAAAGAGGAAAGTGCCAAAATTGGCTTGAAGCTCAACATTAAAAAAAAACTAAGATCATGGCAACCACTCCCATCACTTCCTGGCAAATAGAAGGGGAAGAAATGGAAGCAGTGACAGACTTTATTTTCCTGGGCTCCAAGATCAGGGCAGATGGTGACTGCAGCCATGAAATTAAAAGACGTTTGCTTCTTGGGAGGAAAGCTATGGTGAACCTAGACAACTTAATCAAAAGCAGAGACATCACCCTGCCAACAAAGGTTCGCATAGTCAAAGCTATAGTTTTCCCAGTAGCAATGTATGGCTGTGAGAGCTGGACCATAAGAAAGGCAGAGCGCCAAAGAATAGATGCTTTTGAATTATGGTGTTGGAGAAGACTCTTGAGAGTCCCCTGGACTGCAAGGAGAACCAATCGGTCAATCCTCCAGGAAGTCAAGCCTGATTGCTCCCTGGAAGGACAAATACTGAAGCTGAAGCTCAAATACTTTGGCCACCTGATGAGAAGAGAGGCCTCTTTAGAAAAGACCCTCATGCTGGAAAAGACTGAAGGCAAAAGGAGAAGGGAGCAGCAGAGGATGGTTAGATAGTGTCATCGAAGCAATGAACATGAAATTGGGTGAGCTCAGGAAGCTAGTGGAGGACAGGGAGGCCTGGCGTGCTGTGGTCCATAGAGTCGCAAAGAGTCGGACACAACTTAGCAACTAGATGGGTTCTAAATCTGAATGTAGTGGATGGGCGACAATGTGTTGATATGTTTAAGATATTTGTATGCAAGTAGAAAGTATTTTTCTTGACTCTGCATTTCCCAATTCCTGTCGCAGAAGATGTTTTTCAACCTTTTGCTCAGAGCAGAGCTTAAGACAGGGTTAAGTGGGCGTTTTGTTAATTAGATGTTCAGCTCCGCAGATACAAGCATTTTCGAATGCATTAACTTCTAGCCTGACAGCTTTGCAAGAAAAATCAGGGAGGATATGGAAAAGTAATTATGAGAAGGAATTTCTCACTAAGGAACGGGGTGGGGGGGAGTCATCTCTAACCCTATCCACATTGCCTGGTTTAAACATACTTCAAGGAAGGAGGCAAGGAACTGCCATCTGCTGTTTCGCTCTTCCAAAGGGGGAGAGAAGAAGACAGTTTTCTTTTCACCAAACTGCAGGGCAGAACAGTAAACCTGATCTTTCATCAGAGTTTAAAAAACCAAAACTGTCTAGTTATTTGACGTTGTCAATACTGAAACACACATACACACTGTCTCTTGTCCAAGGACCAAAATAGATACGGTTCAACTTGAATCATGCCATTGGCCTGTCATGCCTGCTCTCTTTCCCCCATAAACAAGTGTGCGCAGATCCAGAACAGGGCCAAATCAAGGACATTAATCACACTCCCAGCTTGTGGAAGCATCTGGTTGGTCAATGTAGAAAACAGGATGCTGAATGGATAGATTTTTGGTCTGATCCAGTCAGTTTTCTTCTTACATTCTGAATTAGGAAACTTTTGTATGGCACCTGATCCTTTAATAATTATTCAAGATTAGATCACCAAAAAAGAATGTTGTCCCAGCTTATTTTTTCCCAAGCTTGCTTTCTGCATGAACACTTGATATTTGGGCCATTTTCATGCTTTAACACCGTAGGGCTGCAAGGTTTAAACTATATTATTACATCCATTTTTAAAATACATTTTGGTAGACTTGGACTGCAATCCTAACCTGTAGTTAGGCCGGCGCAGTTAGGCCAACAAACTTTGGCCAGGACAAGGGCCACCACAGAGTGCATTTGGACCACTCTTGGAGTCATGGAGGTCTCTCTGATTCAGAGAGTGGTCTAAACATTCTTTACAGTGTCCCTTGTGCTGGCCTAACTGTGCCGGCCTAACTCCAGGTTAGGACTGTGCCCTAAAAAGATGCTGCAGTTTTTCCAAAATATATTTTTAATACAAGCACTTCTAAAAACTGAGATGGTAAACTGTTGTTTGAGAAGAGTTGTTCTCCCAGCTAGAGGGGATGCCTCTTCTAAGACCACGACCACTACACCACAAGCGTCTAACAAATGATGCTCTTCGCTTCAAAACTAGTTTTTAAAATGTAAATAATCAATGCGAATAATCAATGCAGGCTCCCCTCATTGGGTGACAGCTCTGTAACCAATTGCCACAGAGTGTGCACTTGAGGGCATTCCATTGTTTGAACCCCCTGATCTGAAGTGGAAGAGTCCAGGTACAGGTTTATCCCCATATTAATATTGCTACATGTTCCTTTCCTCCAAACATTCCAGCAGCAGCACTCCTGGATTTCATTTCTTCAGGCTGAGCAAGCAAGGGAGATTTGGGTTGCTGGTTTTATTTACACACACACACACACACACACACACACACACACACACTTCTATTAAGAGTAGTCACATACCGGCAGTGCATCCCTCAGCAATAATTGGAACATTACACCAAGGCTGCAAACACACACACACACACACACACACACACACACACACACAAAACCAATCAATCAACCCATTTTGATAATGTAAGCTAGAAATTCTCATATTAAGAATATGTATATACTGCCATTCAACAAAGACGTAGTTCATATACCACATAACCTACTACATGTCTTCCCCTCGAACCGCTGACAACTATTTTTTATTTATTTGAAAAATTTATACCCCGCCTTTCCCATGCCAAAGCAAATGCCCCAAGCGGATTACAAAGAACAAAAGTGTACAACGTAACAATAAGTAAAATAATCAAGAACAAAAGCAATAAAACATTAACATTTAACACAAACACAGAGAGATAATTTAAAAACAGGGCAAAGCCGAACATCTCTCGTCAGGAGGGGGAACAATTGCTCAGGGGAGCAGTCGAGCTCTAGCACTATTCCAAGGGACAGAGGGCAGCCATCCACCCATCATCCAAAGGCCAAATAGGTATGTTTTGAGCCCCCTCCGAAGAGCCATGGGGGAGTGGGTATTCCTCTGGCAGGAAACTCCATATTTGTGGTGCTGCTACAGAGAAGGCTTGCCTCCGAGCCGCCACCCTTTTAACTTACGATAGAGACCATGCTTGAAGAAGAACCCCTTCAGACGACCTAGGAGACCGGACTGGAATGTATGGGAGAAGGCGGTCCTTTAGGTAGGCTGGGCCAATGTCATGACATTTTTTGCCATCTCCCTGCTGCCCCTGCCCTCAGTCTGAGGTGGGGTCTCCTTCTCCAAGCTCCATCTAGAATGAGACCCCCAATCCCAGAGAGAAACTCACAGCTTTGAGATGGTCCCCAAACCATTAGCTCCCATTTATGAAGTGTCATTCCGTCTTCCCAGGTGATCCTAATCAACAAGCTACCTAACGAAGTAAGTGTCGTCTGCATCAACACCACGTTCCTCTTTGCACATCAACTGAAGTTTCATTGAAGGCCTTCGATCCTTTCATCGAAGGAAGTTTCATCGAACCCACCCCACCCAGAAATAGCCGGCCACCCTCCCAGAGCTGGGACTTGCAACTCAACAGATTCTATTTTTGGCCAGGCTAATGAAAGGCTCGTTAGTGACACTGAACCAGACAGGAAATGGTGCTTCATTTCAAAATCAGACAACAGGAAATTGCAGCAAATACATTAGCCTGAATTTTTAAAAAAAAAAAAACCATAAAAATATCCCATCACATTCTTGGGTTATATACAAAGCTGCTCCTCTGGTGCATTTCAGAGTTAGTGGGAATTTTCATAAATGACTATATCCTGTAACTGTGGCTAGGATCAGAAATTTACAGAATAGTTGACATTTATCACCAACTCGTAAACTCCGGTGAGGCCAAGAGGGAAAATGTGAGAATACTGTTGACCTGTATCAATAAATCACAACACCTGATAAGGCGTGCATGCAGAAATGTGACCCACCCAACGACATGATATAACAAAAATAAATGAGTTGAACGGACAGCAGGATTGGTTGAAGACAGACACCCCTCCCTCACGACCAGGAGATAACGAGCTATAAATGCTATTCGGAGATGGCTGGCTGCAAACCTGATGGGCGATTAACCACAGATGTTAGTTACAGGATACAAGCATTGCCCCAGCATGATCCATGGAGTGACTGACATTAAGGATTTGCCTCTCACTGCATTTGTGGAGCACACAACGGATGCTGCAGCTCAGTGGCATTTGAAATAAGCACTGCTTTTCCAAGTGTAGCTGCAAGCCAACTCTCTGCAAATTCAAAGCGACCTTCTCTCGGAGCTTCTGCATTAGTTTGCTGCCTGACACTGCTGTCGTAACATTCGAGGGTGGCAAGTGGCAACTCCGAATTCCAGAAGGAAGGAAGCAGCAGCATGCAGCTTCTCAGCTCTCAGAGCACACCGCTTCCAAGAGCAGGAATTTTGCAAAACCTGGCCCCAAACATTGGAACAGACTCTCCAAGTACATGTCTGAAGGAACTTGAAAAACAGAACTTTTCATCTTGCTGGCAAGAAGCAGCCATGGAGAGCAGCAAGGACATGCTGTGTGCTTTAAGGGAACTGATGCTGATGATGAAAACCAGCACTGGGTCTGGGGGTTTGCCTGTGGTCCCCTACTCAAAATCTATGACTATTAAATAGGCTTTTTTCTTCCTAATTTACTTTGTTGTTAGAAAATGGCTGAGATATAACCTAACTTGTTGTCAGGAAAGCAGCAGGCTCTGGCATCACAATGATGGCACTTTCAGCCATGACACCACTTCCAATGGGCCCCAGACAACTTGTCATTCTAAAAAGTGGGTCCCGGTGCTGAATTGTTTGAGAACCACTGCCCTAGAGAAAGCTCACACCAACTGTGGGCTTTCACTGCAAAGCAAGCACTTGATCAATGGCTTGCTTTATTGGGGAGGAACACCAAAGCTGGAACACAAAGTGATCAAAGAACAAGGTCAGGCATGGCAGAGAATTTTTTTTACTTGCTCTCAAACAACTGGAGTAGATCTTTTGTGGATCTACTGGAAATCTGCTATGAGTACATCCTGATCTACCTTCTGCCCCCTCTTGTAAAGCTGCATACAGCAATACAGCTACAGACAGAAAACCATGACAGCACCTACTTTGGGAAGCAACTAAAACTGACAGGCATCACACGTTACAATGGAGTCTAAGAGGACACCAATCCCAGCTGTCCTCAGCAGGTTGTCCTAGGCACCCACTAAAGTGCTTTGGGGGACAGGGGTGGTGCAAGGGTAATGCCGGATCCTTAGAACGCCGGATGCAGGGCAGTGGCAGTGAGATGCAGGTATCTGATTGTCTTCCCTGCTCCGAGGCATCTGGTGGGCCACTGTGAGATACAGGAGGCTGAACTAGATGGTTTCTTGGCCTGATCCAGCAGGGCTCTTCTTATGTTCCTATGAATCCATGTCTGAAGAGGAGCATCTGGTTCTGGTGGCTGTCAAAGAGAAATGCTGTGGAGAATCTGGATTGGCCACCAGTGTGTTTACCTCAGAATTTACCTCAGAATACCAGGTGCAAGGGTGTGGCAACAGGATGCAGGCAGCCTGTTGTCTCATGTGCTCCCCGAGGCATCTGGTGGGCCACTGTGAGATACAGGAAGCTGAACTAGATTGGCCTGATCCAGTAGGGCTCTTCCTATAAGTCTGAAGAGGAGAATCTGGTTCTGGTGGCTGTCAAAGAGAAATGCTGTGGAGAATCTTGACAAGCCACCAATGTGTTTACCTCAGGATTTACCTCAGAATGTCAGGTGCAAGAGAGTGGCCACTGAATGCAGGCAGCCTGTTGTCTCGTGTGCTCCCTGAGGCATCTGGTGGGCCACTGTGAGATACCGGAGGCTGAACTAGATGGGCCCTTGGCCTGATCCAGCAGGGCTCTTCTTATGTTCTTATGAAAAGGAAAGACAGACAGGAAAGAACAGGTGGCCCAGAAGCTGGAGTAGCTATCCAGAGTCAGTAGATCAACGGTGCCTGGGGCGGGAGCAGCTTACCTGCTGATCTGCCCGGCAGTGTTTGGTGTTCCAAAGAAGCAACAACAGGGACCCTTAATGAATACAATTCAGCCAACTGCCGCAGCCCCACCTCTTAGAATGCAGAGGACCAGAATCTTCCCCAGCAGCAAGACCAAGCACGCCCCAAGGTTCCATGCCCAGGTGTAACCCAGCTTGCCAGGCAAGGCCTCCAGCACAACAACCAAGTAGGAGTGTAAGTTCCCAGCTCCCAGTTCTTCAAAGGTTAAAAAGACCAGAAGGTCACATTAAATCTCAGGAACCAGCCAACCAGTCACCATCACCATATAAAGGGATGCTCGTGTCACACTTAATCCTACAGCCTCTCCTGACGCAAACTCCTCTTCTTTTGAAGGAGAATGCTGTATGCTTTTAGCTATTTTATCAGCCACTCGGCGCTGGCAACAAAGGAAGAGAAACTTCCTGATAAGTAGAACACTTGGAGGCTGGTACAGGAGCCTGCAGTTTGGAAACAAATGTCCGCTCCCCATGATTGCCAGACAGCAGAACCAAGGCAGTAAAAAAAAAAAGGCACGCACTGTCTCCAGCATCAGGATGCGAGTAGAACGTCACAGAGTTATGTAGGGTTAATGTTCCTGAAGCTCCAAACCATGATTTTCATTGCTCCAGTTCCCACCCCAACTTCCTGGTTTCATCAAGGCGAAAAGCACCCAGATCTCAAACCAGGTGCCTTCTTCCCTGTGTTTCCAGGAGGGCAAGCACACAAAAGTTCTCAGCTACTCTACAGCACCCCCCCCATACAGTGCCTGGAACTTGTCTTCCTGATCTTCAGCCCGGTTGACCTGAGGAAACCAAGGGGGACCCAGTGGGGGTCCCCAGTGGGGGTCCCCAGTGTCAATAAACACTGCTGTGGGCTTGCTTGCCTGCCTGCGTCAACCCCCAAACCCCAGCCCACTCCACCTCTTCTGATCGATGAGAACATGACTGCCATTCCACTGGACAAACCAGGGTTTGCTAGCAAACCATACCAGAAGCCATGTGGATTAAAACCATTTTCTGCCAATGATGCGTTAGAGCAACACTGGTAGAAATGCCATCTCCAGCGCATCACTGGTAGAAAATTAAACAAGGGTTCCGAAGCAGGTGGGTTCAAATCCAGGTGATGACCAGATCCAAGACTATTATAAAGGTTAGAGCAAGTACATAAGAGACATTTCTCTCCATCACTTATATCCCTCTCTTAAAGGTAAAGGTTTCCCCACGACCGAATGGTCTAGTCGTGACCGACTGTAGGGGGCGGTGCTCATCTCCATTTCAAAGCCTGTAGAGCCGGCGTTTTTGTCCGATCATGTGGCCAGCATGACTCTACGCCGCAGCGCACGGAACGCCGTTACCTTCCCACCAAAGTGGTCCCTATTTATCTACTTGCATTTATTTTAGGTGCTTTCGAACTGCTAGGTTGGCAGGAGCTGGGACAAGCAACGGGAGCTCACTCCGTCACGCAGTCTCAAACTCCCAACCTTGCGGTCGAAAGCCCAGCAACAGCGGATTAACTCGCTGCGCCACCACGTCCCTTTATCCCTCTCTTAACACGAAGCTAACAAAGCAAAAATGATGGGCAGGAGATTCAGGACAGACAAGCACCTTTTCACACAACACCATGAAGGATGGCCACTAGTGCTAGTACCGGTGGGGCAGTATTCTTCAAACTGCGGGTCGGGACCCACTTGATGGGTCTCAACCTGATGTCAGGTGGGTCGCAGAAAGCTGGGAGAAGCCATCTTGGAAGCTGCAGACCTTACTCTTGCGATATTCCTTTTGTGAGTGTTAACAGTTTGAATTTTCAAGTGAGGGTTTCTAAAATTTTGTTTTTGGTTCAATGCTTTTACATAATATCTTGCTTTCTTTCAGGGATGTTTCATGATTGCGCAGTTGCTGCAGTCCAAGGATGCCAAGTTGCTCCGCAGCAGTGTCATTTGATTACACCGCAATGACACCACTTCCTGCTTGATAATGTCACTTCCGGTCATGACATCACTTCCAGCAGGCCCCGACACAATTGCCATTCTAAAAAGCGGGTCCCGGCGCAAAACGTTTTGAGAACCACTGTGGCAGGGGATTAGACAGATTCTGGGAACAGGGTAGGGCTGATATTACATCAGTGTTTCCTTCTCCCACCCCCTGATGGTCAGGATGGTTTGCAAAGCTACACACACACACACACACACACACCTAGTGATGTCATGCACCCACTATGCACCACTACGTGAGTACCGGTTCCTAGAAGTTGAGCTGGCCCCGCCCACTCGAAGCTGGCCCCGTCGGCTGGTTGGCTTAGCAGCTGCGCATGTGTACTGCACACCCGCAGCCGTTGCCTGCACTTTCTGTGAGGAGGCAGGCAGGCAGGCAGGCAGGCAGGCAGCGTGGTGGCAGCGGCAGCAGTGGCAGGAGCGGAGAGAGAGGACCGGAGGCGGCAGCAGCAGCAGCGAGGGAGACCCGGGAATAAGGCAGCAAGCGTGAGAAGGTAGGCTGCCTGGGGCTCCCGCTCCCTCTAGCCGCGCAGATCCAGCATCCCGGTTCCTCCTGCAGCCTCCCCCCAGCCCCAGCCCCCACGCAGTCTTTTTTTGGTCGCCCGTTCCCCCTCCTGCTCCTTGCCGGCTCCTTGCATTTAACATTAAAGTTAAATGGCTCCCTGTCCCAAAAGGGCTCACAATCTAGTACAGTCTAGCCTGCTATTTAACCAGGGAACAGTTGAAGCAAAATATGTATATATACATCTCTAGAAAGCAAAGCAATAGAAGTTAAATCAACACTAACCACAAGCTGAAGTTATTACAAACATGACCACATCCATGGCAACAATCATGACATCACTTCTGGCTATGACTTCACTTCCTGTCATGACATCACTTCCAGCTTATGACTTCACTTCCGGTGGGTGGACCCCGACAAGTGCCAATCAAAAGTGAGTACCTGTTCCTAAATCATTTGGATGACACCACTGCACACACCCCTGCAACAACCCTGTGAGGCAAATTAGATTAACAGACCATGACAAACTCCAAGATCACTCAGTGACACATGAATTCAGATGCAGTCAAATGCTCTAACTACTACTCCACACTAGACAGATTAGACAGTCCATGTGTGGAGCATGACCCCTCTGAATACTAGCTGTGGGGCATTGGAACATTGGGGCAAGGAACACTGGCGTGCTGTTGCCTCTATGCCCTGCTTGCTGGCTTCCTGGAGACATCTGGCTAGCCACTGTTGGGAGAAGAATGCAAGTCTAAACGGGCCCTCAGCCCAGTCATTTTGCTTCTTTCCCTTCGGTGCATGAAATTCCTGGTAAGCAGAGAAGCACTGGTCTCCCCAAGGACTGCTACACCTGCCCTGAAAGCACCAGTTCCTTAATCTTGTCATTACTAGCTGCAAACATCCGGGAGCTGTGTGCATTCTCAGATACCTTCTGCTACTTTCATTCCAAACTCATCACTGGTCTTGAAACTACTGTAAACCTGGAGTCAGGTTTTGGCACAAATTGATCTTCGCAACGGAGCCATAGTCGAAGTGGGATTATGCAATTACGTAAGTTCAAGAGGCACAACAGAGTACAGTATTATTATTTCCAGATGAATCCTCAGTTGATCTTTCCTCGCTGTCATTTCCAATACAAGTTTATTGCGCTGGTGTGTGTTTTAGCACTAGAGGAGGGCCAAGGTGGAACTGCAGCAGCTTAAAAGCTTTTTTTTTCCCGTCATGCTGAACATACACAAGAGGTTTTTGCAATCAAAACTGTGGAGAGGGAAGACACCAAAACCAGAGAGAGACCCATTTCACCGCGTCTGCAGGAAACAAGGCGCCTGCTGCTCAGCCGCTACCAAAGTCAATATTTCAGCAGGCAATAAAGTTGATTTTAGAAAGTGGTATGAACTTTAAGTGAAGGCTGAAGGCCGACATGTTGCTTTCCAATCCTGTTTGGGCAGAGGAAACACAAGTAGTGTGTTCACACCATGGGAAGGGAGCAGCGGCGTCATGCAGCCGGAACGCTGGGCGGGAGGAACGGGTGAGTGGCAGCCCGCCCGTTGCGTACCCCTCCGTTT
>JAJKFI010000017.1:3208811-3225373 GCA_029204185.1 Lerista edwardsae | reverse complement strand
ATCAGGATGGAACTGAGGAAGCTTTGCTAGACGAAACATTCCATTTCCAAGGCCGATCCTGCTTCAGAGGTCAAATAGCAGCTGGGGGCCAATTTTCAGTGGGAATACAGCTTCGGTGGCCTGGACTAGCCCCACCCTTCCATGTAGTGATGATCTGGATCGCGTGGTCTCAAACTGCCAACCTTCCGGTCAGAAAGCTGGAAAAGGTGCAGAAGAGAGCGACGAAAATGATTACGGAGCTGGGGCACCTCCCTTATGAAGAAAGACTGCAGCATTTGGGGCTCCTCACCCTAGAAAAAAGGCACTTGAGGGGCGACATGACTGAGACATACAATTATGCACGGAAGGGATAGAGTCGATAGAGGGATGTTCTTTTCCCTCTCTCAAAACACCAGAACCAGGGGGCATCCTGAGGGTTGGGAGAGTTAACAGATAAAAGGAAGTACTTTTTTACCCAGCAGGTAGTTAATCTGTGGAACTCTTTGCCACAGGAGGTGGTGATGGCATCTGGTCTAGAGGCCTTTAAGAGGGGATTGGACGGATTTCTGGAAGAAAAATCCATCGTGGGCTATAGGCCATGATGGATTGGGCAACCTCCTTACATTAAAAGTAGGCTACTTCAGAATGCCAGGTGCAAGGGAGTGGCAAGAGGATGCAGGCATCTTGTTGTCTACTGAACTCCCTGAGGCACCTGGTGGGCTATATCCTGTGAGATACAGGAAGCTGGACTAGATGGGCCTTTGACCTGATCCAGTGGCGCCCTTATTAAGTTCTCAGATAAAAACACAACCAGATCAGTGACTTGCACTGAAAAACAGGGAATGAACTCACTCCGAGGTCAGTCAGTGCTTCCTTTTATACACTGGAAGTAAAACGTTTGCAGGTGTAAGCACCGACAGTATGCCCCATCTAATTGCAAGTTGGGGGAGGGGGAACAGACTGCTTCAGCTTTGAAAAATGCAGTTACGAGGACAGCATTCCCATCTCTGCACAGTCACCCACCAGGATGTATCCCGAGAAGACAGCCAAGATGTTTTGCATACACAGAGCTGACACCCTTTCCAACAAGCAGCTTAAAGTGCCAGCAATTCTTCATTTTGGTTTCTAAAGCTCCATCACACCCTTGACACTGGCTTTGTGCCTTGCCACCAGGAGGCCAGAGCAGCTTTCAAGGAAGGCAATTCTTTTTTTTGGGGGGGGGGGGGAGAGCACTAGTGTCACAAACCTGCACTTGAGTTCCTGGGCTCTCAGCCCCCAAGGAAGAAGAGTTCAGCAAACAAAGCGGGTGGAGCAAGTCCCACACTGAGTCAAATCTACTGATGCCAGATGCAGGGGAGCAGCAACAGGATGCAAGTTGTTAGCAGCCACGCAGCCCTGACTGCTCCCAGCAGGTAGTGCAATGCAACTTTCAGGTGAAACTTGCATGCACATAGCGGTGTGTGCACCACACGGGAGATGCTCCTTCAAAACACAGTTTGAATGGGGCAGATAATGGGCATCCTGTTGCCACTCCCCTGCATCTGGCATTCTGAGGTAGCCTACTTAGAAAATAAGGTTGCACCACCCATCATGGTCTATAGCTCACGATGGACTTTTCCTCCAGGAATCTGTCCAATCCCCTTTTAAAAGCACCTAGGCCAAACTCCATCATCACCTCCTGTGGCAAGGAGTTCCACAGATTAATTGAATCTTTAACACTAGGTTAAAAAAAAGTACAAGCTGAGCCTAATTATCCATGGATTTTACATACATGGATTTGACTCAGTGCAGGTCCCCTGAAGACTTTACCTGAATGAAGGAAACTGGAGTTGTGCTCTAGTTGCCTCGAAAGGCTCTTCTGAGGCCCACCAAGGCCAGGAGGCCTCCATGGGGCTGAGAATGGGGGACATTCCCCTCCACCTTGCCCTCCAGACATGACGGAGCTTGGTATCCGAAGGGTGGGTGGGTGGGAGGGAAATCCCCCATTCTCAGCCATGCAGAAGCAATGGGCAAATTGCACAGTGCGAGCAAACTCCGCTAGTGTCCGGAAGGTGGGGTGTGGGGAAAATCTGCAGGTTGAATTACCCACAGATTTTTTTTATACATGAGGATTCTGGAAACAGAGCCCTCAGATAAAAAGGCCCCACTGGATTTCCTTTTGTGTGTTCTAACTCTCCCAACGTTCAATTTTAGCAGATGTCCGATTTCTGGTTTTGTGAGAGAGGGAAAAGGACATCCCTCTATCCAGGCATACCACATCCAACAGGTTTCTTAGAAACCTCTTTCCTCCAGGTAAATGAAAAATCATTCAGAGGAAGCTTTCTAACTGAGCTCCAGGAACTTGGCCTTCTGTCCAAGCACCACACAGAGACATAAAAGCCAATTTCCAGCTGAAACCTCATAGCACCAAAATGAAATCTAGCATTTCTTGCAGTCCCTTGAGTATAGGGCTATAACAAGCTACTGTTTCTCCTCTTAGCCTTTTTCGCTTCCCTAGAGCGAGCAAGATTGGTTTCCCTTTGAGTTTTTTGTTGGTTTACCGTTCACAGTTTTCAAACAATACAATCAGGAACTCGATAAAGGCTGCTTTTAAGGCCACCAATCTGATTCTTCTGACGATTCTTTGGTGAAGCAAACCCATTATTTTCTGGCATTTGTTTGGTTAGAAAAAGTCTGAAATTTCCCCACAGAGCCCTGGTTTCTGAAGTCTCTGCCTTGAGCGCATTCATTCCACAAGGACGTCTCCACCAAGGAACATTGCAGAAGATTCTCGGGACGGCATTCATATAGTTTTTATCCACATGCCATGTGAATGGAGGGCACATTCCAAACACAATCAAGATTGCCCGGGCATTGCACACTGCAGAAGAACAGCCCTATTAGATCACATCAAGAAGCCCGTCAAGTGTAGCATTTGGTGTCTCACCAGGGCCAACAAGGGCATGTGGCAACAGCCTTCTCCCTGCCACTGCCAAGCAGCTGGCACTCAGTGGCAGACTACCCCCTTGACTGCAGATTCTTTACAGTCGTGACTATGAGCAGCCATTGAGAACCCTCTTCCACGAATGCATCTTCTGGCAACCCCCTTCTAAAGTGTGCCTGGCCAACACAACTCAGGGAAGCAAATCCTACAAATCAAACTGGGCTTTGTGTGAAGAAATCCTTGGAGAGTCCATCACTCATTGGGTGATCGAGAGCTGGGAGAGGAAGAAAACTTCCCTCCACATGATGCATGATTTGGAAAACCTCTATCATGACCCACCTCGCTTGTCTGTTTTCTAAAGCCCCAAACATTTCAGGCCTTTTCCCATCAGAAAAAAAGTGGTCCGAACGCAAAACTGCAGGGCAAAAACCTGCCATACAAGGCCAGCTACTTTTCAAGCAAGTTCTCTAGTATTATGGGCTGGTTTTTTGAGAAACTGCCGATAAGCTTCCAAGAATTGCTGGGTTCTCTGGAACCCAGCTTGACAAGCCCTGGCAGGGAGACGCAAACCTGTTTACAGTCAGTAATGCAAACAAGACGTTTCCCAATGCAAAGAGTTACATGGAAGCACTTCATTTTCCTGTGTCAGCCTCAGAGTCCCCTAAGGCTGGAGCTCCCCACTGCTGTCCTTGGTGCAAATGCAGCTGAAAGGAAAGGCCCTTCCGTGTGCCCCTTCACACACATGCCCCAACACTGGGTTGTTTGAGGCACAATAAGCAATGCCGCACGTCCAGACATGTCATGTAGTGGGTACGCGGGGGTACGCGAGTACCCATTCCTAGGATTAGGGCTAGGATTCGCCCGCCCACTCGTCGACTCTGTCGGCACTCCGCTCCACCCCCTGCAACGTTTGAGTTGCCTGCACGTTCTCAGAGCCAGGCAGGCAGGCAGCGGAGCGAGGGAGATCGACGGCAGCGGCAGCATGACCAGGTAGGCTGCCTGGGGCTCCCTCCCGAGGAGGCGTGGCGGTTCCTGGGGGGGGGGGATCGGTAGCCCGCGCAGGGGTGCTGTGGAATACTGTTGCAACTGTTGGGTCAGTTTAACATGATGCCAGGCCTTCTTAACATGCCCTGACTGGGGGTGCTGTGGAATACTATACTTCCGGCTATGACCTCACTTCCTGCCATGATATCACTTCCGGTGGGCGGGCCCCAACACAAGTGCCAATCAAAAGTGAATACCTGTTGCTAAATCATTTAGATGCCATTACTGCTCACGTCCCCACGCACACACATGCACCCTTGCAATTGGCAGCCAATAAAACAAAGCAAGGGCAAAGGCATCTGCAACGATTTGGATGATTTCAGAGATTCAGATTTCAACCTTGCCCGTTTCATCCTTTGTCTGAAAATCCAGATGCCTGGGGAGAGTCCATCACTCTCACGTACACTTTTGGTTGCTGTTTTCTTGAGGAGCCAAGTCACTAGCAGCTGCTCTGCTCCACAAACTGCTAAAGCCCAGCCAGCTCCAGCTGCCCCCTTACAACTGATCGCGGCTGGCACCTGCACAGTTTAAAGACCAGGAGGAGGAAGAGGCCACTCAGCAATGCAGACCTGTCTGAGGCTCATCAATAATTAGTGCTCCCTGTCTCTATTAAGGGTTAGGCACATACCCAGGCTGAGGTTCTAAGTGCCTTGGCATCGAAAAGGTCGAGAAACTTCCATTAGAAGAACTACAGAAGAAAGTTGATGATGAAAACAAAGAAGAAAGAACAAACACAACCCAGGACCCAATACGGGTCAATACTAAGTGCCCTCCCACAAAGGCTTTGAAGTTCTAAATTCTAACCAGCTGTTTTAAGGCCGAGCACACTACCTAACTCCAGGTGATCATCACCTTACTCTCTGAGCAATCAAAAGCAAGCCGTTTGGGAATTTACAGCATCATTTCCTGCACAGAGCTGTGGAAGAATCCCTCACAGCTTTTCCCTCGAGCAGATGAAGCTGCCTTGAACCAAATCATTTTGGCAGGTCTCCAACTTCTTTGATCTAAATTTGGTCACTACTGAACACCGGACTATTGGCATCTACGGGCACGAACTCATTTTTGATTGGAGTAGAGCCTCGGTGGAACAATGACCACAGCAAGAGCCACAAGGAAGAGCAGGAAGAAGGAACATCCTTCCAGCCATACGGGAAACTCTGGATAAAGCAATAGAAGGAACGTTAATAAAGTATCGTACTTCCCCAAGTATAAGACGCACCTTTTTCCCAAAAAACCAGGAGCTAAAAATTGGGTGCGTTTTATTCAAGGGGTGTGCCGGGCAGTGCTGCGTCCCCCATGCTCCCGCTTGCCTTAAAGAGCTGGTGGGAGCGCGGAGAAGGGAGGGCAGCGCTCTCACCGGCTCTTTAAGACAAGCGGGAGCACAGAGAACGCAGCATTCTCCGTGCTCCCACTTGCCTTAAAGAGCAGCCGGCCCCAAAAATGTATTTTTCAAATTTCTGGCCCCAAAATTAAGGTCTTATACTTATATATAAGTATACTTTGGTGCGTCTTATACTTTGGTGCACCTTATACTTGGGGAAATATGGTAGTTATCGTGCAGAGTGCCTCAAGGAATGCACCAAGTGCCTGAGTAGGGCCTTCCCCCCCCCATCCCCAAATCTATACTTGAGCTTTCTATTAAAAAGTGACAAAAAGCATTTCAATACAGCTCCCACAGAAGGTGGTAGTGCAGTCAGAGACTTTGGAAGGCTCGCGTGGACCAAAACACAAACACACACCCCTCCACAGAGTGAATCTCTGTTGGAAACTGGTTTGCTTCCCATTTTGGACACTAACCTAGTTTCCCCGATGAGATTCTTTGCCACTGACTCAGCTTTGGTGGGCCCTGAACTCAAGTCGTGTGGTTTGAACATCATGCCTTCACTATTTCTTGGGTGGCTGGTTGATTTCCTGCAGAAACGGACCAAAAACGCTCAAGCACTCTCTGCATATGAAAGAGGAGAGAAACAGAAGCATAAAACGGGATGCAGCAAATCCCTTCCCTTCCCCCCTTCCCCGCTCCCTGAGCCTGCCACGAATTACGAGCCCAGAGTGTAGAAAACCCATTACCCAAAGAGCTGCCACTGGCGTCCATGATTAACAGCTTCCTTTGCCTTTGCCCCTCAGGCCATGTCACCCTCTAAATGGCCTTTGACCTGCACACACCCGCCACAACACTTTGCTCCCTTCCTCTACAGGACACAAATACCGTATATGCAGGAAAGAAGCAAGGCCTGCATACCAGAAAAGGGCCAAGCGGGCAGACCAAGCAGGTTTAATAGCAGGAGACGGCATCCCTTAACGCGCTAATGCTCGTGAGGTGAAGCCAGTGGGCGGGCTTAGCCGCCATGTTAGTTAACTCAAAACAATCCTCATTCCAAGCATTTCAGATTGCTTTGCTCGTACTGTTTAGGATTGAATAGTTTATTCCTTAAATAAAAACTTACGAAAATAACTTACATGTGATCATGTAGACACATCATTGGTAACCTTGTTACGATTTATATGCAATTACAAGGTTAAATTCCTCATAATAATATTACTGAACATACTTGCTGTCTATTTAAACTCAGATTGCACTATTTTGACAGACTTTATTGAAATCTACACAAGCAAAAATAAAACGGTCATGCCCCATAAAAAAAAATTCTGCTAATGTTCAGAATTTCATAAATATTACAGTAGCAAATGAAAGGCGGAAAAATAAAGTGTGAACACGCAGGCATGATTAAAGAGGTTGATATTAACTTTTACACACGTGCAGGGAGATTTTCATTCGTGAATTCGCGGCAATCCTCCTTGGCGGCAATGATCTGACTGAGTCAACAAATATAGCTGCAGGTGCCCGGATGTGGCTTCAAGAAAATGATGTCATGCCGTCTCCTGCTATTAAACCTCCTTGGCACAGACCATTCAGCTCCCAGCCAACCAACCTCTGTATCCACTGAGCAACAGCACACATGACAGCGTGGTGCAGCAGTTCCACCACTTCAGGTTTTGTTGCGAGACCTCCTCAGGTCCCTAGAATCCCCAGATCCACACTCCTGAGCCAGATGCAAGACAGTGGCTCAAGGAAGGGGCCCCACACACTCCGAATGAGAGGCCTCGGCAGATACTCAGTCCAGAAATCTGGCTTTAGGACCAGAGCACACATTGCCAGTTACTGCTATTGCCAAGCTGTTAGGCATCAGAAAACGCTGGCAGGTCTACTCTGTCAAATATTCATGCAGTCAGAGTCGTGCAAAACCCACTTCGTGCCAAACCACAAGACAGCCTGAATACAAGATTCTCTCAAGACGGAGCAATTAAAAGCGATTTCCATCCGGGAAAAGGATGGAGATCACCAAGAAGGGGATCATGGCTAAAGGGAAGGAGTTAAGCGGTTCCTGGTTTGCCTGATTCAGACATCATGGAAAACTACGGTGAGTGCTGATTAGGAAACAATCTGTGAACTGCACACGGAGAGAGGCAAGAGCAAAGTCAAGCATGCAATGGACCTCTTCCACCAAGGGTGGGTCTGGAATTCGCTTCCACTCTGCAAAGATGTCCTTTGCTTTAGATCAGTGGTATTCTGATCCAGCATGATCGGGACTCTGGCATGCTAACTAGTTATGCGACTCCCGAGCTGGTATGTTGTCACAGTCTGTTTCCCTGGTCAACTGTTTTTCCCACCCTCCAATATGTCCTGATATGGAGAATTGGGTCTAGCTTTCAATCCTGTTCACTCTCAGTGTCCCCATTACTGTATAATTTGTTGCTTTTTTAATATGTTGTTTTAATGTGTTTTACTTATTATGTTTTATTATGGTTACATGGTATTTTGTTCTCTGTAAGCCGCTTTGCGCATTTGCTTCGGCATGGGAAAGCGGGGTATAAATTCTTCAAATAAATAAATATTCGAACTTTTTAGACCAGGACCCACTTTTTAGAATGGCACTTGTGCCGGGACTCACCAGAAGTGATGTCATTAACTTGGAAGGAAGTGCTTTCATTGTAACGTAATAAATGACACCCCTGAAATGCAAATTGGCATTTTTGGACTACAGCAATTGCACAACTATGAAACATCCCTGACAGAAAGCAAGATGAGGACAACATATGATGAAAAAAACCCTCACTTGCAAATTCAAACTGTTAACACAAAAGGAATACAAACAAGAGTAAGGTCTGCATTCCAAGATGGCTGATCCCAGCTTTCTGCAACCCACCTGACATCAGGTTGTGACCCACCAAATGGGTCCCAACCCACAATTTGAATAACACTGCTTTAGATTCATACAGGAATGAAGAAAAGGTGCACTTCTCGTCACTGCAAGGTATCCAAAATCAATTGCACCAAGTACGTTTTCTAGCCATTTTGGCATTTTAATGACTTGTGTATAGTAACATAATCCCACAAGCATACTCCAACCCCCAAAGCTTTCACATCTGGATATTTCTGCGCAAAAATAGCTCAAGGAGAGATTGCATCATTTCCATAAAGCCTCTAAACGTTTTCATGGCTGCTGCTATAAGGCATGAATTTCCTTGCTATAAGGGAGTAAATTACGCTTTCACACAAAAGGTATGGAGTTGAGGACTATAGCCTCATGGCCATCCCACAGGAGAAGAGACCCTCCTCTACTTTTCCCAGATCTGCACAAAAGCGCTTGAACAGGTTCAGGGTTTTTTTTAGTCACCTCTAATATTACCAACAAAGGAACAGAACTTAGTATTAAATGTTCTATAGTGACCCAGGGAGCAAAATCAGCATTTCCAGTCCAAGTTCTCCAGCTGCAACACAATGAACAAATGGTTGCAGTGTATTTTTACATTTCACAGCCATTTAGGCAATCATAGCCACTGTTACTATTCTAATCGACTTGAGGAAACAGTGCTTTTTTTGGACAAATCCATGGAGTACAAGAGGTCTCTCAAAGACTCAACACTGACCTCTATGGTCTTCTCTATGGTCTTAGCCTCTTGTGATGCCACTTCCGGGTTCTGTGGTTTTGTTTCTAGGGCAACTGTCTATTGTAATGAATTGTCTGTCCCTCTTCCTCTGCAGGCTCTACAGAGAGAACCCAGAGGAGTTTTTCAGCCATTTTCAACCACTGTGCTCCAAAGTCCCGTGGCACACCTGAGGACCTTTCGTGACCCATCAGCAGAAAACCACTGCTCTACCGCCACGGTCAGGGGCAGCCTGATCCAGTAGGGCTCTTCTAGGGTGGGGTGGGGGGTTTCAGGCATCCTGACCAGATGTACCTCCGCTGCCACGGCAGGTATTCATATAGGAAAGGACTGAACTACGGAAGTCTGTGTGTCTGTACCTTTGCTTTAAAATGCTTGTTGCTTTTTTTTCAGAGGGTTTCTTCACACATGACTGATCAAGCGCATAGGCCTGTGGCTAGAAAGCAAGTCCACAGACACACAAGCCCGCAAACCTGGCACCCCCAGCCAAAATTCAACAGGCTGGAAAGCTGGTTGCCCAGGACTTGGTGGCATTTGGTGAGCTGCAACAAGGGCCCTGCAACTTACAGCCTTCAAGGACTCTGGAGAGTTGAGGCAAAAGTTCACCCTGATGGGCTGGGGTAGATGGGATGACGAGCAGCAGGTGAGGGAAGTCTTCGCAGAATAGGAACCCCCACACACTCCGAACTTCCTCTGTCATCTTCAGCTCCAGGCTTGAACAGCCTCCCTAATTCAACTGGTAATGGGATGATAATGGCGGGGTGCGTGTTGGCTGTTTACCGTTAAGCCTCCGAAACAGTCCACTGGCATTTGCAATTTTCTGTCTTGCTCATCCATGAGAAATCTTTATGACTTGTGCTGCCTCCAGCATCGCCTTCCCCCCCCACACACACACACACCTCGAAACAGCTTTTTACCTAGCCCAGCCAGTCTCACCCAGGTGAGGGAAGCAGAAGGTGTTCTAAGCCTTTTATCTTCAGAGCTTAGTTGCAGCTCACCTCAAACATTTTTAATATAGAAAATGGGTGCCTTTGCAGCATTTTCTACTGAATTTTTTTTTAAAAAAAAAAAGGGTGGGGGAAGGCAGCTTTTCCTGAAATGACCTTTTCTGAGAGTTGCATCCTGGGCCAAGGGCATCTGGCAAGACTGATTTTGTTCAGGTTTCTAAAACCGAAAGCAAAAACAAAATGACATCATATTTCTCTGAAAACCACTCCATTGGGGGGGGGGAGTAAAAGGTTGGCAGGATGCAACTTTTGACAGCAAGAGGGGGGAGGAAGCAGAGAGGAGAGCCTACCGAATAGGGCCTAGTCCACAAAAGAACATGCACTGCACATACAAAAAAAATCCCTGCACTTAGAAAGCTAGCATATCAGGAAGACTACACTGTAACTTTTTCCCCATAGCCTAATTTTTCACATATAGAAATATTTTCTTCATAGGAGAGCATTCAGTCACAGAAGCCCTATTCGGCTATCTGAACTGGCCCAGGCCAGAAACAGGATCAACCCTCAGAGACAGCCAGGATTCAAATTTCCAGTTCTCCTTTCTTTAAGTTCCCCTTTTACAAGAAGGCACTCCTCAACTCTCACTCCAAGGCCAGAAAGCTGCTGGAGGACTGAGGCTCTGGAAAATGCCACTAAGGAGCAGGTATGCTTCACCCAAGAGAGTCGTCTGACGGGCCCTCGCACTCAGTCCCCAGGCCACTGGCTTTCCCAAGTTCCAGGAGTCCTGATCTACACGCAGCTACACAGCCACCTGCATTTTACTGATGTCCCTGACCCCGTTTGAAACAGCAAGGGTGTGTGTGTGTAAGGGGGGGGGTCTTTTTCTTTTGTACTTGAAAGGGTCATTTGCCCACCCTTTCCCACCAGAACTCAGCTTCTTCATTCGCTGTCACAGTTTTCTCTCCAAACCAGCTCCTATACTAGAAGTCAGATGGGCTGATCAGTGCTCCGGGTGATGGGACACCGTGAGATCAGGGGGGGGATGAAAGCTCCCTTTCCAAACACTGCACAGAAGGAGACAGGCAGACCTCCTGTCCACTGCTTTACATAGATACAAGCAGGCTTGTCGAGAATTAGTCATGGCAGACTTCCAACCTCTATAAAAACATAATAGCCACACTGGATCAGGCCAAAGGCCCATCTAGTCCAGCTTCCTGCATCTTGCAGCGGCCCACCAGAGGCCTCAGGGAACACACAAGACAACTAGATATGTGCATCTCGTTACCACTCCCCTGCATCTGGCACTCGGAGGTAGCCTACCTCTTAAGTAAAGAGGTTGCACTACCCTTCATGGCCTACAGCCCATGATGTACTTTTCCTCCAGAAATCTGTCCCTTTTAAAGGCACCAAGACCAGATGCTGTCACCACCTCCTGTGGCAAGGAGTTCCACAGATTAATTACCCGCTGGGTCAAAAAGTATTTCCTTTTATTTGTTCTCACTCTCCCAACGCTCAATTTTAGCGGATGTCCCCTGGTTCTGGTGTTTGAGATAGGGAAAAGAACCTCCCTCTATCCACTTTATCCATCCCGTGCATAATCTAGTTTAAACCCAAGTTGAAATCAGGGACGGGGGACAAGCTTCCTTAGCACCACCTGGGTCCAGCCTTCATTTGGGGTCATGGTTCACGCAAGCCATAACTTGCTGGGTTTGGCGCCATGCATATGCTGGTATCAGAAGCCCTTGATCACCAATTGTTCTGGGTGCAGGAAGGAGCTAGAGACCATTTGTGCCCACAGTGGGAAACTATGGGGGCCACAGGGAAATAAGGAAGTCCAACAGGCCTGACTAGCTTCCTCCATGAACTGAGAAGGTGCCTGGTTGAGACCACCCCCCAGAATTAGAAGGTTCTCTGAGAGATTGACCAACAGCTATCCACGCTTAAATCACTGCTCAGCCATGAAACACTCTGGGTGACTCTAGGCAGGCTGAGGAGAGGATAAAACAAGAGGACTACCACATATATCCCCCAAGCCAGGGGTGTAAATGTAAGGCCCGGATGCGGCCCCCAGAAGCTCTTTATCCGGCCCTTGTGATAATGGGGCTCTGTCCTATCTTGAAAATATGATCAGGATTTGAGATTTTCTCTTGTCATTTGCAGCTAATGAGTTTCTATAAGAGAACAGGGTCATCACCTGCCTAATGACATCACTTCCTGCTTCATGATGTCACTTCTGGCCTGCAGCAGGATCCAAGATAGTGATGGCCCACTCTATGAAGCGAGTTTGACGCCCTTGATCTAAGCTCAAGTAGAACAGTACGGTACAACATTGAGGTGGGACCTCACTGACAAGAGCTAACACTCTTAATAAGGTACTTTCCAAGGAGCCAGAGCCCTAAAACATGGTATAGACCAATATACTCCAATTACTGGAAGATTAACACAGTCTGAAAATGGAGCATTTGTATAACTCTCCCTGAAAGCAGGAGATTCAAAATGTACCCTAGACTACAAAATGTACTCTAGTGTTCTAGACAGAAAACAAAAGTTTGGCAGCACCATTTACTGTAAGAGATGCAGACTGCTAGAAAAAAATGGCAGAGTAGCAGGTGATTGTTGCCCCCAAGGCTCCAATGTAGGGAATTATGTTTACCTCATGTGAAACTCCTGCACTGCAGTACAGAAGAAACCAAGCCACACCTGCAGTGGTGTGTCATAAGAACATACAGAAGAGCCCCACTGGTTCAGGCCAAAGGCCCACCTAGTCCAGCTTCCTGTATCTCACAGTGGCCCACCAGATGCCTCAGAGAAATCATAAAACAATGAGATGCCTGCATCCTGCTACCCCTCCCTTGTACCTGGCATGCTGAGGTAAATCCTGAGTTAAACACACTGGTGGCCAGTCAAGATTCTCCACAGCATTTCTCTTTGACAGCCACTGGAACCAGATGCTCTTCTTCAGACATGGACTCATAGGAACAAAGGAACAGCCCCGCTGGATCAGGCCAAAGGCCCACCTAGTCCCGCTTCCTGTATCTCACAGTGGCCCACCAGGTGTCTCAGAGAAACCATAAGACAATGAGATGCCTGCATCCTGCTACCCCTCCCTTGCACCTGGCATACTGTGGTAAATCCTGAGTTTTACCTGAGTGGTAAATCCTGAGTAAACACTGATGGCCAGTCAAGATTCTCCACAGCATTTCTCTTTGACAGCCACCAGAATCAGATGCTCTTCTTCAGACATGGACTCATAGGAACAAAGCAGCAGCCCCACTGGATCAGGCCAAAGGCCCACCTAGTCCCGCTTCCTGTATCTCACAGTGGCCCACCAGACGCCTCAGGGAGCACACGAGACAACAGGCTTCCTGCATCCTGTGGCCACTCCCTTGCACCTGGCATTCTGAGGTAAATCCTGAGGTAAACAATCAAGATTCTCCACAGCATTTCTCTTTGACAGCCACCAGAATCAGATGCTCGACTTCAGACATGGACTCATAGGAACAAAGCAACAGCCCCACTGGATCAGGCCAAGGCCCACCTAGTCTAGCTTTCTGCATCTCCCAGTGGCCCACCAGATACCTCAGGGGCACATGAGACAACAAGATGCCTGTTTCCTGTTGCCACTCCCTTGCAACTGACCTGGTGTCAGGTTCCATTTTCTCTTCAGGGCTGGATGGGGGAGGGGAGGGGCCCCTTTTCCTCACAGCCAGGGTCAATTGTCTGTGCGCAGAATTCGAATTTCCACTTCCTTGACTAGTAAACAACAAAAGCAATTTCCAACGCAGTGATAATGAAAATGATACAAAAATGAAACACTTTGTGTATAAATCCAGCTGTAACACACGATCCTGAAAAAGCAGGGAAGAGAAGAGGCTGATATTACACCACCTAGCACTGGGCAACTGTCACAATTCCCGCAGGGCGACCATGCATCACACACCCACGTTGACCAATACTTGTGGGGGGGGGGGCAGGCGGAGCACAAGCAAGAATCAGCACAGTGAACCTTTCCCCCTTCCCTGGAAAGCAAACATCCTTTGTCAGTTATTTGTGTTCTAGGAACACACCACACAGGACAAAGTGGAAACGTATCCAGAGTCCCAGGCCAAATTCCAACTGGAGGAGAGATACCAGACTTCCGAGGCACAAATTCCTCTGGCTCTGAGTCACAATGCAACATGCTGCTGGCATTTACCTTACTGCAGGTTCAATCAGCAAGGCAGCCTATAACGTGGATGTGGGTGAACCTGTGGATATCATATACCTGGATTTTCAGAAGGCGTTTGACACAGTCCCCCACCAAAGGCTGCTGAGGAACCTTCACAGTCAGGGAATAAGAGGGCAGGTCCTCTTATGGATCCAGAATTGGTTGAGGGCCAGGAAACAGAGAGTGGGGGTCAATGGGCGATTTTCAAAATGGAGAGAGGTGAAAAGTGGAGTGCCCCAGGGATCTGTCTTGGGGGCTGTGCTTTTCAACTTATTCATAAATGACCTGGAGACAGGGATAAGCAGCGAGGTGGCCAAGTTCGCAGATGACACAAAACTTTTCCGAGCGGTGAAGACCAGAAGGGATTGTGAAGAGCTCCAGAACGATCTCTCCAAGTTGGGGGAATGGGCAGCCAAATGGCAGATGCGTTTCAACATAGACAAATGTAAAGTGATGCACATTGGGGCAAAAAACCAAAACTTCACCTATAGGCTAATGGGTTCTGAGCTGTCTGTGATCTTGGGGTGCTGGTGGACAATTCAATGAAGGTATCGACCCAGTGTGCGGCAGCAATGAAGAAGGCCAATTCCATGCTTGGGGTCATTAAAAAAGGGCTTGAGAATAAAACAGCCAATATTATCATGCCATTGTACAAATCGATGGTAAGGCCACACCTGGAATATTGTGTCCAGTTCTGGTCGCCGCATCGCAAAAAAGACATAGTGGAGCTGGAAAAGGTGCAGAAGAGAGCGACAAAAATGATTACAGGGCTGGGGCACCTCCCTTATGAAGAAAGACTGCAGCGTTTGGGGCTCTTCAGCCTAGAAAAGAGGCACCTGAAGGGGGACATGATTGAGACATACAAAATTATGCACGGAAGGGATAGAGTCGATAGAGGGATGTTCTTTTCCCTCTCTCAAAACACCAGAGCCAGGGGGCATCCGCTAAAACTGAGGGTTGGGAGACTTAAAACAGATAAAAACAGATAAAAGGGAGTACTTTTTTACCCATCGGGTGGTTAGTCTGTGGAACTCTTTGCCACAGGAGGTGGTGATGGCATCTGGTCTAGATGCCTTTAAGAGGGGTTTGGACAGATTTCTGGAAGAAAAGTCCATCGTGGGCTATAGGCCATGATGGATTATGAAACCTCCTTACAGTAGTAGTAGGCTACCTCAGAGTACCGGGTGCAAGGGAGTAGCAACAAGATGCAAGCATCTTGTTGTCTCATGCCTCCCTGGGGCACCTGGTGGGCCGCTGTGAGATACAGGAAGCTGGACTAGATGGGCCTTAGGCCTGATCCAGCAGGATTCTTCTTATGTTCTTATGTAAAGGAGAAGCCCAAATGAAGCCAGTAATCCTCTCTACTTCCAGATTGCAATAGGTATTCTGCAGTGTATATTCTGCTTCTGAATATGGAAGGACAACCAGCAGAGAGCCTTCAGCAAATGGGAGTCTGCGAGACACAGTCCAGATTCCTGGATGCACAGAGTCAGCACCACCAGAGATGTCCAGGTGCAACTGGCCAGGAAGGTAGCATTTAAGCATTCTCACAGGTGAAGTGAACGTTGAGAACATAAGAAGAGCCCTGCTGGATCAGGCCAAAGACCCACCTAGTCCAGCTTCCTGCATCTCACAGTGCCTAAGGGAGCTCAGTAGACAACAAGATGCTTGCATCCTGTTGCCACTCCCCTGCACCTGGCATTCTGAAGTAGCCAACTATTAATGTAAGGAGGTTGCACCACCCATCATGGCATTTTGCCCACGATGGACTTTTCCTCCAGAAATCTGTCCAATCCCCTTTTAAAGGCACCCAGGCCAGATGCCATCACCACCTCCTGTGGCAAGGAGTTCCACGGATTAATTACCCGCAATTACTTCAGAACAAACCTGAAGATACACAAGTGAGGTGTTGCAGTTACAAGCTGCAACTGCAAAGTACTGGAAAATTAAATCAATCTCCAGTCTCAGCTGAACTGATGTGCAAAGCAGGCACGCCATGCTATTATAAGCCATTCCACAGACAGTGAACTCTCCGCTCAACAGGTTCCAGAAACCACAAAACGCTGGCTTCTTTAAAAGCCCGTTGTATATGCCTCACACATGCATTTGCATAAATTTATTCAGAACTAATGGACTTTCAGCATTAATGGAAACCTTCCCCCCCCCTTCTTAAATCAAGGGTTTACTGCATTAATGCAAGGAGAGGGAACTCCATTTTGCTCTTCAGCTCTCAGAGTAGTGGCGTTTATTAATTCAGTGCGGGAACAGGAAGAAGCCAAATGAAAACCACGAGGACGCTGTTTTGGCCTTGATTTAAGAGCATGCTTTAAAAATTACGTCTGTTTTTCCCCTTTGGAAAATGCAGCAACTAGGAAGCACAGACTCTGGCTTCCCAAGAATCTCAACTTTCATTAAAAAGATACGAAGTGGGTTCTGGCTCTTCTGGGTTCAAGTATGTTCTTTAAAGTGAGTGAGTGAGTGAGTGAGTGAGTGAGTGAGTGAGTGAGTGAGT
>JAJKFI010000017.1:3175770-3208801 GCA_029204185.1 Lerista edwardsae | reverse complement strand
AGTGAGTGAGTGAGTGAGTGAGTGAGTGAGTGAGTGAGTGAGTGAGTGAGTGAGTGAGTGAGTGAGTGAGTGAGTGAGTGCCTGGTGCAATCTCAGAACCCATCTAAGTGGCAAAATGAGATATTCCTGGGGTGGGACAAGAGATCTGTGCCCAGATGCAGAGAACCAGATTCATGAAAGCTAATAATAAGCATTGGTATAGAACTTAGAGCAACAGCTCTGTAAGTCAAGTATTATTATTCCCATACTGCAGCCAAGGCCAAGGGGTAGCAGGATTTGCCTAAGGTGCCCTAGTGACTTCAGGGCAGAGGTGAGATTCAAGCCAGGGAAGTTCAGATTTGCAGCTTAATCTCTTAGCCACTATAGCACTTGCAGAAAACACATGCAAAATGCACTCTACTGTATTCCCCACATTCAGATTCCTCAGATTGCAAAAGTCAGAGTACACACAGCTATGGATTTCTCCTTTTCTCCCTCCATGAGGCAGCCTGGATAAGCTCCAGCACGAAGACCGGGAGGTTCCTCAGTCAACGGCTAGGTGGCTAACGAAACATGATGCCCTACTGATGTGTTTGCAAAACAGCTGCACCCAGAGTGCCCTACCGGCAAAGTCCCTCTTGGGTTGCACAACTGGCCACAGTTCAGCATGGGCTGCTGCTTTGTCACTGTGCTCTCGGCATGCCTGGGGCACATCAAGGCCATTGCCCAAAGAATTCACGCACAGACAGAGACAGCAGCCCAGACAACGGCCTCTTATCTGCACAAACCAATCCCTTGCAGGGCCAACGCGGAACTGCTGTTTGCCTTTCCCAGATCTGCTCCTTGATCACATTTCCCCAGGGATTCCAAGGGTTGGACGTGGGACTTCCCTATACACAACGCATGCGCTCAGTTATTGATACACAGCATAGAAGAAAAACTCTGCTACAGAAAACATCAGTCACAGAGGCACAACTGTTTAATAAATTCAAATAAGAGGCATACACTATTCGCAGAGCCAGAAAGCCTTCCTTCTAAAGCAGTGGTTTTCAACCTTTTTCATCTCATGGCACACTGACAAAGAGTTAAAATTGACGAGGCTAAAATTGACATGCTACTGATGGGGGGGGGGAATTCCTCAATGGCCCAACTAATAAATGACCTTTCCCCAAACTTCCACAACACACCTGCCGACATCTGTGGCTCACAGGTTGAGAATAGCTGTTCTAGAGTGACTGAGACCGCAGCACAGGGTCAGTGAGCCTTCTCAGAAAGACCCACCTCTATCCGAAATGCTAGAGAGCCACTGCAAGTCCTTATCAGCAAAGCTGAACTAGGTGGACCAAAAGTCTGACTCAGCAGAATGCAGCTGCATGAGTTCTTTGCCAATGGCTTTTGAACTCCTCTCTATTTCTGCATGAGTCATGATTCTAGAAAAGCCCAAAGCAGTAATCCATGCAGAGATGCTACAACAGGCAATTTCTTCTTCCACCTCTTCCAATAGCATGCAATTTCAATGCATCAGGTGCGATTACACTGGAAGGGCTGAATGAACCAAGGATAAAACAGAGCTGCCCACTTCCGGATAAAGCCGACCGGAAAAGAGTACACTCAGAGCAGGAATCACACAGAGGTACAGATTAGCCTCCCTTGCTGGTGGATTTAATTCTAAAAGGCATTGGTTCCCACCAGTGGGTTGCAAGTCAATTTCAGCTGGGTCCCAAAGCACTTAGAGCAGCCATATTAAAAATATGGGAAGATGGGATGCTGGAAAAAGGGAGGGCTGTGTGGTTGTTTTGCTTGTGTCAGGGTTGTAAATAGGCTTTTTTTCTTTCTGATTCACTTTGCTGTTGGAAAATGACTGAGAAATAACCCAACTTATTGCTGCATTCTCAGGAAAGCAGCAGGCTCTGGCGTCACAATGATGGCACTTTCAGCCATAACATCACTTGTGGTGGGTCCCAGACAGATTGTCATTCTAAAAAGTGGGACCTGGTGTTAAAAATTTTGAAACCACTGCTTTAGGGCCAACCAGAGACTTGGCACACTAGCTGTTTCTCAACTGTTCATAAATTATTACTCTATAGTGTTATGCTAGCTTAAATATTATGCTAAAATGAGTGCCACCTCTTAACGGTATAATTTTAGTAACATACAGGAATTTGCATATTAATCTGGAAAAGATTTTTTTGTCTTTAGATTACCCTCCCATGAGTCAGTCTTCCAAAAAGCAAGTCCTTCCGTCTGAAAAACAAGGAAGAGCCTCTCAGATGCAATAGACCACCTGGAGTTTTTCCAAGCACAGTACAGAACTTACAATATCCTAAATCGGTTTTTCTCAAACTGTGGGTCAGGACCCACTAGGTGGGTCGTGTAGCACTTAGTGCAGCCATCCTTGAAAATATGGGAAGATGAGACACTGGAAAGGGTTGTTTTGCTTGTGTCGAGGTTGTAAATTGGCTTTTCTTTCTGATTCACTTTGCTATTTGTGCCCTTCAATAGGCAAGCGCAAGAAAACTGAAGATTTAAAAATAACATCCAGCTTACTCATTAATCACAGCCTCTCTCGCCCCAGAGGCAAATCACCGCCCTTCAGAGTAAACTCCACAGACAGTTCTTTTCCCCCCCCCCAAACTGCTACTTTCCGAACAGAATCCATCACATGCCCAAGATCCACTGGACGAGCCTCAGGCCAGGCTGTCCTGACAGGGCAACGCTGTACCACTCAACACAAAGAGACAGCTGTGAACAAAAAAATTAGATCTCCTCTTTGAACTGAGTGAGCACAGACCACGAGGCTGGATTAACTGGCTTCTGGAGATTTAGTGTCGGGCCCCACAACTCATGGTGGGAGATTGAGCCCGTTTGCTCCCTCGTATCCTGGTACGGCACTTCTCAAGAGCTCAATTCCCAAAACATACAGTAAAACCAAAAACACAATTCTTCAAGAGTTCCTTACTGCTATTGACCCGGGGGGGGGGGGGAAGCTGTATAAGAAATCTCACAATTGCTTATAACTGCAGGGCTGTATCCTCAACCTCTGAGCCTAGACGTTCTGAAAGATGCGTGGGCCTCTTTTGTTGCAAGCAGACGTATCTTGACTCTGAGCAGTGCCCCCCCCAAAAAAATCAAACACCCCAGTGCAGCTGGGCTCCTCCCTGCACCCCAGAAGACCAAAAAAGAATCCTTTAAAAAAAAAAAAAAAGCAAAAAAAAATCAGTATAGTATAATACTGACTGCCTTTCAATCATCTGGCACAGAAGATGTGCCAAATGACAAGAGACAAGTCGCACATTTTTGTTTGCAGATCAGCAATTTCACATCTGAGTTCTTGAATTCTCCATCACTATCTCTCAGCTTAACCCGACTTACTTAGGTTTGTTGTGAGGCTGAAATGCTGCCCTGAGCTCCTTCGACATAGAAATAAGCAAATAATTGCTCTCAGAAGCATTTCTTGCTTCCACAAAACCGCAGTACGCACGCAACCCTGAGCTTAAATGAAAAAGCAAGTTTGATCCACTTCATCAATGGCAGATATAATGTGCATATTAATGAGCACAAGAGCTTTCCCCCCTTTTGTTTGCTGCTATTGTTTGTTTTGCATGTGCCAATATTGATAACACTCATTTAAGAAGGGGGAATGCAAAGCTTTTTTGTGCTTGTTTTTTTGTTTAATGTGCCCACATTATTGGCGACAGCCAATAGGCGACAGCCCGTTTTAAGCCCATGAATGAAGAAGCCTATTAAGGTTATCAGGAACACACAGAACTAGACTATGTTTGCCTTCTGCTTGTCAGTCGACAGTATCTGGTTTTACATGATGTTCTTATCTGTTTTTGCTCCCCTCCAAACTTAACCAAGCAGGATAGGTAGGAGCAAATGCAAATAAAATAAGCCTTCTGCCCCTAAAAATAGCATTTCAGATCTGAAGAGGGCCGGATTTCAGGAAGGATCCCAATTATATGCATTCCTGCTGCACCCAGCAGCCGACCAGAGCCAAGACCAGGGCTGGTTTGTGTTCCAGGGAGAGCTTTGGATTGACAAATCCATGCACATGGCAAACGTATGCACGCAAAGAGTTATCTGGAATTAGTCGATGGCAGGAGAAGGTCGGGGAAGGTACAACAGTTCATGT
This sequence comes from Lerista edwardsae, assembly GCA_029204185.1. Taxonomy (NCBI): domain Eukaryota; kingdom Metazoa; phylum Chordata; class Lepidosauria; order Squamata; family Scincidae; genus Lerista; species Lerista edwardsae. Next base: position 3,204,687 of record JAJKFI010000017.1, on the reverse strand, counting down.
GTAAGCACTCCACTTCATTGCTTTTCAGGGCTTACCTGACCTGAAAGGGCTTATTTATAACCCTTTCCCGCCTCTGATGTCATGTTTGTCACTATCCCAGTGCTGGAATGTTCCCACTGCAGCAAACAAATGGAAAGCATGTGTCAGGTTTCATCAGGGAGGCTGGATCTTTTCGGGACGGACGCACGAGAAATCCACAGATTCTGTGCAAGCCACAAGATGTTCTGCCTAAAAAATTTGCCTTTCTGAACCAGTCCGTTGGCTGCAAAAATTTGTGTACTGTATTTACTACAGTATATTTTTAGACTGCATTTTATAAGAAACCAAAGCAGCTTAGCACAGGAGCAAACATAAAACAACAAGGAAAGCAGCAGCAACAAAAGCAGCAACATCAACCAGCAGTCAAAGCATAGATCAGGATGGAACTGAGGAAGCTTTGCTAGACGAAACATTCCATTTCTAAGGCCAATCCTGCTTCAGAGGTCAAACAGCAGATGGGCCAATTTTCAGTGGGAATACAGCTTCGGTGGCCTAGACTAGCCACACCCTTCCATGTAGTGATGATCTGGATCGCGTGGTCTCAAACTGCCAACCTTCCGGTCAGAAAGCTGGAAAAGGTGCAGAAGAGAGCGACGAAAATGATTACGGAGCTGGGGCACCTCCCTTATGAAGAAAGACTGCAGCGTTTGGGGCTCTTCAGCCTAGAAAAAAGGCGCTTGAGGGGGGACAGGACTGAGACATACAAAATCATGCACGGAAGGGATAGAGTCGATAGAGGGATGTTCTTTTCCCTCTCTCAAAACACCAGAACCAGGGGGCTTCCGCTAAAACTGAGGGTTGGGAGAGTTAAAACAGATAAAAGGAAGTACTTTTTTACCCAGCAGGTAGTTAGTCTGTGGAACGCTTTGCCACAGGAGGTGGTGATCGCATCTGGCCTCAATGCCTTTAAGAGGGGATTGGACGGATTTCTGGAAGAAAAGTCCATTGTGGGCTATAGGCAATGATGGATTGTGCAACCTCCTTACATTAGTAGTAGGCTACTTCAGAGTGCCAGGTGCAAGGGAGTGGCAACAGGACGCAAGCATCTTGTTGTCTCATGCCTCCCTGGGGCACCTGGTGGGCCGCTGTGAGATACAGGAAGCTGGACTAGATGGGCCTTTGGCCTGATCCAGCAGGGCTCTTCTTATGTTCTTATAAAGCTCAGCAACAGCGGTTTAACCCGCAACACCACCACATCCCAAGCTCTGTAAGAGATGTACCTAAATAGACCTGAACTAAACTCTGTAAAAGACGTTTTTTAAATAGAAATGTAATCTGATTCAGCTCAAACCTACCTGTGCAAACCACTCTGTGAAGCAGGCAAGATCAGCCCCGTCTTACAGCAGAAGGCAGCAAGACAGCCTTTCAACAAGTTGAAGTCTCTACTTGGTCATGAATGGAGGGTTTAAAATTCACAGCTCATGCTTTTGCCATCAACCTGCGTCGTACTTACTGACAGGCCTACAACGTGGGGTTTTGAAACTGGTGCTATTTTCTTTTTGCAGATTTTGTTATTTGAAAGGCAGAAAGTGGTGGTGTGTTTTTATAAGTTCCCATTCCAAGTTCTTATTTTTAGTACAGTAATTCCAAATGCTTTTGAAGTGTACTAGGTAAGTGATACAGTGCCTGCAGATGCAGCCACAGTATTATTTCAAATTAGAAAAGTACTCTATTCCAGTTTTTTGGAAAATATCTTAAACAGCAAAATGCGGTGTTTTGTGTTTTTATCAAGAATCAAACGTCCCTACTGATGGGAAAAGGGATGTAGCGCACACCCTTATATATGTTTCTCCACACACACTAATATGAGATTTTGCCATTTTTAGCTTGATTTTTCCGGGATGACTGCAGTGCTACGGCTGTGTTTCTGCTATACGCTCTTCCTCCCCATTTCCACCTACTGTCAGACAGAGGCGGCAGGCGGGTGCGTACCTGGGCGAAACCGCGCCCAGGACACGCGACGTCATGATGTTGTGACGTCATGTCATTTGGAGGCTTCCTTCCCTGGGCTGCTGCTGGGGTGCTTTAAGCACTCGAGCGGCAGCCCAGGACGGGAGCCGCCGGCGCGCGTCCCGGCTTGGGGCACACGGCGGCAGCTTCCTTCCCCGGGCTGCCACTCGAGTGCTTAAAGCACCCCAGCAGCAGACCGCAACGGGAGCCACCGGCGCGCCTCCCTGCTGCGGGGGGCATGGCGGCGGCTTCCTTCCCCGGGCTGCCGCTGGAGTGCTTAAAGCACCCCCGCGGCAGGCCGGGACGCCACCGAGGCGCCTCGGGGCGCGGGGGCCCGCAGATTTGCGGGCAGGGGGGAGGGGTGCCATGCCAACAGCGCCCCCCCCACCTTATGGCACCCCAGGGCTCGTGCCCTGCGGTGCCATACCCTAGATTCGCCTCTGGCAGCAGGTAAGGAACAGGGACTTTTCTGTGGTGGCACTTTAACTCTGAAACTCTCCCAATCAGGATTACTCCTTCTGCAGGGCCAAACCATTCATGAGACTGACTGAGGCATCCATTGTCCCAGGCATCAGATTTGCAGGCAGCACCCACCTCTATCCCCCCCCCCCGCATTTCCACAGGTGAGTCCTCCTCCTAGATGGGAAAAGGAAGAGGGCAACAGATTGAAAGAGGAAGCGTGGAGGACGATACAGCAGTGATTTTCCACCAGTGTGCCATAGCACGTCAGTGGGCCACGAAATGTCCACAGGTTTTCCGTGGGAGTTTGAAGGACAGCAGCTGAAGACCGATGAAAAACCCTTCCAGGTTCTGTGGCTCCGCTTTTAGGACAACTGTCTGTAGTGATGAATTGTCCGTCCTCCTTCCTCCACTGCCTCAATCATGGAGGGCGAGACGCAGACAATTCGTTGCTACAAACAGAGCCGCAGGACCCAGAAGCCGGAAGTGACATCACAAACGGTGGAGACCATAGAGAAGACCATAGAGGGCAGCGTACTGTGAGAAGAAAAACGTGAAAATTGCCGTTTCTGGCATGTTTCTAAACCACTTCCACTCCATCCTCCTTTCCCAATCCATGTAAGGGAGTGAGAAGCACTTGGCACATCGCTTCATGTTCCAGGCAATCTCAGCTCAACCCTGACTTTTGACATCTATTTTGATTCGCCTCAGACACCAGCCTGCCCTGACTTTAATGCCCACTGTTCTATTGCTCCTGGGCTCTTTGTTTTTACTGCTTCTGTTCTCACTGCGTTTTAGGTTTGCCATGTGCTGCTTGCAACATTAATCTTTTGTTATTATTTTAATGTCATTGCTAAACGGCCTGTACATCCTTTAAGATGACAAGGCATAATTTTCCTGAAAAATTAGGGAAACACGGGCACCCACGCTGGAGTCTTCCTTCCTATTTCGCTGCAATCTTCCACTGCCAAAGAGACAAGCTGCTTTTTGAACAGAATAGCAGCTGTCTCTTTTGGCACAATCAACCCTCAGTCTGCCCAAGTCCCACTAGGAAAAAGGGGAGCTGCACTTTGAGTCTGCTTGTTCAACAGGGTTCCCTGAAGGAATGCTACTGATGGACAAGTCCTCTTTTGCATACATCAAGCCTGTAGAACAGTGGTATTCAGACTTTTTAGACTGGGACCCACTTTGTAGAATGGCACTCGTGTCGTGACCCATCGAAAGTGATGTCATTAACCTGGAAGTGATATAGTGGCAGGAAGTTACATCATCAAGCAGGAAGTGCTATCACTGTAACACAATAAAATGACACTCCTGGAATGCAAACTGGCATTCTTGGACTGCAGTAACTGCACAAACATGAAACACCCTGGACAGAAAGCAAGATGAGAGCGACATATTATGTAAAAGCACTGAACTAAAAACAAAATTTGTTAAACAAAACCCTCACTGTTAACACTCACGAAAGGAATATAACACAAGTAAGGTCGGCAGTTTCCAAGATGGCTGCTCCCAGCTTTCCGAGACCCACCTGACATCACGGCACAACCCACTTGGTGGGTCCCGACCCACAGTTTGAATAACACCAGTCTAGAAAACATTCCGAGACCGTTCTTTCCACATGCAGAATGCTGGACCACTTTCCCCCGTTCTCGCTGAATACAGAAGAAGTGATTTGACACAGGAGGGCCTAGCCAACACTTGCATGGCATCTGCTAGCTCAGGGGTCTCTAACCCCCTGCCCAGGGGCCAGATGTGGCCCTCAGAGAGCCTCGATCCGATCTGCAGCAAGTCTCTGGTCCCCTATGAGTGCCTGGGCCTCCTGACCTTGCTGGCATGGGCTGGATCCTGCGAGCTGTGCTCTGGTTGTGTACAGAGGGTATTCCGCCCGCAGAATGCCTTCGGAAGGCCAAAATTCATCACTTCCTGGCTTTCCCAAAGACCGGAAAGTGATGTTTTTAGGCCCTCTGAAGGCCTTAGGCAGCTTTCTGAGGGTTAGAGAGCATGTTCCGGCCCTCAGAACATGTTCTGGGTGTTTCGTGTGGTCTGCTGGTTCTGAGATAATTACTCCTGCACTGCTTGAGGGATGAGGAAGTGGGAGTGCATTAAAGTGTGTGGTGTGTTGGTGCTTGAGGAATCCTGGAACTTTGAGCCCATTCATTCATTCATTCAAGTTCTGCCTCTAATGGAATGATTTACATTCTATATTTAAAACTGGGCAAGAGGCACTTTTTTCAAGTGGTGCTCCTCTTATGTTTAGCAGGGAGAGAGCAATTCTCCCTCTTCACCCCTGCGCAGTGTCTTTTCTAATGGCTGTTGCAGGTGGTGTTTTGCATTTTTTAGACTGTGAGCCCTTTTGGGACAAGGAACCATTTAACTTTATTATTACTACTTGCCTGTAAACCGCTTTGTGAACTCTGTGTTGAAAAGCGGTATATAAATACTATTGATTGATTGATTTTTATTTTTGTGGCCCTCGACACCGTGCCAGATATTTGATGTGGCCCTCCAGATAATAGGTTTGGAGACCCCTGTGCTAGCTCAGCCAGCTATATTCTCAGCCAGAATATTCGTATTCTGCCTTTTCCTTCAAAGTGGATCAGTAAAAACAAAAATCAACACACAGTAAAACAAAAATCAATTATTAACAAGACAAAACCATTGAACCATATATAGCACCAGAAAGTAACAAAAAGGAGGCAAAGCAGATAAAACGTAAGCTTTCTGGGCCCCAGAGGCTAAACAGGACAGAAATGTTAACAGCACCTGTTGGGCCCAAGAACATGACAGACTACAGAGCCAGCCTTACATTGAGGAGCAGGGAATTCTGTGCCCGGTGCCACTGCGGAGAAGGCCCAGCTCATACCACCACCACTCACACCTCCGCTAGTGGTGGATAGCAGTAGTGCCCCCACGGAGGTGGGCTGGGTGCAGAGTGCTAGGTTTCGCAAGGAGTCTTCCCTTGCTGTGTAAATCGCTCGTCCCCCTCGCTGCTGTAGCCAATCCTCATGGGGAGAGCAATGCCTTGGTGTTGGTTATTGGCTATGGCAGCAAGGGAGAGTGAGCGATTTATGCGGCAAGGTGAGGCTCCTTGCAAAACCTAATATTACACACACACACACACAAGTACACTACTGGAAGATTCTGCAAGGATGCCTTTGAGGTTGATAGCAGGCAGGTGGCTTCCGACAGAGGGAGGCTCTCCTTCAGGGGTTTATGGCGTGTTAGGGCAGACATTAACTGGTCCAGGTGCTCAGGATGCCCCAAGTCAGTTCCACCCTGGGTGTAAACATGCAATTCCCTCATGCGCCCTGTCTAGGCGACTCCACAGCCACACCTGAAATCCCCTGCTTGTGCAGGGAGACTCTTTGGCGGCAGAAGGAACAGGACACCGGCAGAATCCCAGCCCTGCCCTGGGAGGTTTTTCATTGTCCTGAACGACAGCAGCTCTCCGCACGGGAGGTCCTTAATTGCTTGCACTGACCCAGCGCTGCTGACCGAGCTGCTGAGGCTTCATTTATCTCGCTCCGACTCCAAGCTGTCGCCGCCTCAGGACATGCCGCTGTCGAGACACCACATGACCCCGAAGCCTGCGAAATAGACCCAGGAGTCGCAGGGAGCTGCAAATGGTGCTGCCTCCGTGGAAGTCTGCCCGCTTCAGCCCAAGAAAAGGCTGGGGACAGGACAGAGGAAGCGCAAAGGAGAGAAGCAGACTAGCAGGTTCCCTCTGGTGCCCTGGCAGGGCACTCATCCTGACAGCCCTGGGAACAGCGCTCAAAATCCTCCCACCTCTGCCACTGCCAGGTGCCTCTTCAAGGCATCTGAAAGCACCATCAGTCACAACCAGAACTGGAAGGGCTTGGAAATCGAGGCAGGACACCGGTGGAACCCTGCTTGTCAAGGTCGTGCCTGCCCATTACGGCAGCTGGTACCCAGCCCCGTCCCACTCAAGGGCCCCCCAAGATTTTGAATTCTATCCACTCAAACACAGCGGCAATCTCATCATTTTCCTCCTGCGATTCAAGCACCAAAGCAGCCCCCCCCCTTTTTTTTTCAACCTTTCTGGATTGATGCAGAGCAGAAGACAAACCAGCATGCCCGCCACACCAAGGTCTGTTGCAGAGAACTCTGGGAAACTGGGAAACTCTGGGGAATTCCAACACACCCAGGCAGTTCCCACTGGGCACTGAGGAGACGCAATCATTCTCACCGGCAACCCATGTGGATGGGGCGCATGATCCAAGCACATCGAACAGTTTCAGAGTAGCAGTGGAGGGCAAGCCGACCTTCAAGGCCAGCCTACCTGTCAGTACAGAACATCAGTCAGTCAGCCAGCCTACCTGTCAGTACAGTACATCCAGGTGGCCAGGCCAGGCCCAGGGTGGCAGCATCACTGCTACCAGCAAACAGCCAACGAAGCTCGTGCCAGATGCCCACCACCAGTCCATTCACGCCCTTCCAGGGTTTATCATGACAATTCTTTAATTCAGCCTTATGCATTTGTGTGCTCAAGGGTTAAAAATAAGAGGTTAACACATAGTGCAAAAGTGGGTAAGGATCTTCAGGGGCTCTGAATTTGCTTCCTTTTTAGCCCTGGCCCCATGTTTGGAAAGAAAGGGGGGGAATGAGTCGGGATGTTGTCTCTATGGAGGCCAGTGGAGCAAAGAATTCCCCAGCACCTGCTTTCGAAAGCAAAATGTGCCAAGGTTCTCACCTAGCCTTGGTGCTGCTGCCTGCAAAGGAACTGCAGTCTAGGATGCTCAGTTAACTCATTATTATTTACATGGGTGGTCCCCAGACATCAAGGGGATGTATTGGCAAAAGGGAAACAGAGGCAGGGATAAACAAGGGGGAGCAGCTCTTTCACAGTTATGCAATAGGGCATCAATTTTCAGTGTGCCACAGCACATTAGTGTTGCAAATGGTCCATAGGTGTGCTGTGACAGTTTGGAAGAGGGTCATTTATTGATCAGACCATTGGAGATGTGACCCCTTGCTGGACCCAGGGTATGTTCTGTCAATTGCCAAAAACCCAATTAAAATGTTGGCGCCTTGTGATGAAGGAGGTTGAAAATTACTGCATGAAGGTATGGAAACTAGGAGATTGTACACAAAGCTTCACAGAAAAAAATGTGGATTTTAGCCACATTACTTGAAATTGCCTCGATGCTTTCTGAACGTGCGCACCATTTCATGAGATTTGTTTAAAAGATTTTTATCCCGCCTTCCACCCCCAAGGGGGCACCGGATGTGGCTTAAAAGCATAGTAAGTTTTACAAAATCCATCTCCCCATTAAAACATAAAACTGCCAAAATTATTAAAAACAGACTACAACATAGAAAATAACCCCCGGAATACATAAAAACCAAGTCCAAAAGCAGTAGTATAAACACCTTTGATTGAAAGACCAAAACAAAGTCTGTCCGGTTTCTCAAAGATCAAGGTCCTGATGTTGCCACTTACAACAACCCTGTAAGGTCTGGACTGTTATTCCCCACATAGAAGCTGGGGAATCTGAGCCCGAGAGGCTTGCCAAAGGGCACCTTCAAGAGGCCTGTGATTACACCACCACCACCACCGGGTGCACCACACGCGGGGGTGGGGAAGACGGCGAAACGGAGCGGTACACAACGAGCGGGCTGCCGCTCACCTGTTCCTCCCGCCCAGCGTTCCGGCTGCATGACGCCGCTGACCACACGCCCTGCTAGCATGGCTGATCAGCACTGGAAAGTTAGTTAGGACTGGGCTGCTGACCAGTTTTATGGCATAGGGGAGATCTGAGCCTGATGGGCAACCTATAACAAGCATGTCAAAGATGACGCACCATGATGTTTTGGGTGGCACGCCAACATTTCACAACACCTGAGGATTTTTTGTAATTATTTGGTATTTCTTTACATAATGCATTGCCCCACACATGATTGGACTGTATTTTTTTAAAATAAACGAATTTTTTTAAAAAATAAATGAAAATAATTGCTTCTCTTTTGTTAGGGGTAGGGAGTGACACACCAGCAGAGTCAAGTGAGGCGTTTTTGACACAGCAAACCCAAAAGGTTCGCCACCACTGGCCAAGGAAGTCCCTGTTTACAGCTCAGGGCACAATCCTAACCTGGAGTTAGGCCGGCACAGTTTGGCAAGCAAAAGGGCCACCATAAAGCACGTTTGGACCACTCACGAAGAATGGTGCACATCCGTGTGCTGGCTTCTCTGACTCCGAGAGTGGTCCAAACATACTTTACAGTGTCCCTTGTGCCGGCCAAACTTTGCTGGCTTAACTGTGCCGGCCTAACTCCAGGTTAGGATTGTGCTTTCAGTCTCTGAGCCACTCTACCAGCCACTCATGCAGCCAGTGAGGAGTCCTTCAGCCAGTGATGTCATGCACCCATTACGCACCACTACGCGAGTACCGGTTCCTAGAAGTTGAGCTGGCCCCGCCCACTCGATGCTGGCCCCTGCTATTTAACCAAGGAACAGTTGAAGCAAAATATGTATATACACATCTCTAGAAAGCAAAGCAATAGAAGTTAAATCAACACTAACCACAAGCTGAAGTTATTACAAACATGATCACCTCCATGGCAGCAATCATGACATCCGGTTTATGACGTCACTTCCGGTGGGCGGACCCCGACAAGTGCCAATCAAAAGTGAGTACCTGTTCCTAAATCATTTGGATGACGCCACTGGATGACACCACTGCCTTCAGCCAATGTTTTAAGCATAAGGGGCGGAAAGAGGGAAAGACGGGGTGTCTGCAGGAGACCCTTGGATGGCAGAGGGGGGCTGAGCTAGAACCAAGGAGGAAATGAGGGCAGGGGTGGTGGTGGTTAGAGAGGTTTTGAGCCTCTTTCAGCAGCATGTACCTTAGACAGGGCAACGCCCAATCAGAGCCTGGGGCCTATGGAGGAGACAGACAACGTTCTGCCCAGACACCTACAAATTTGCAGCGTCAACCCTTCAGTGCGCCCTTCTGCCCACTCACCCACTCCAGGGTCAGGCAAAAAAAAGGGCACCACACAATTAAGCCTCAAGTCTCAGTAGTCATCTGACTACTGCCTTTGTTTCTGTTCCTGGAACAGCAGCACAGAGCCAGGGGCAGCATCACAATGGCGAGGAGATGGACACGCTTGTCCACGACCGCACAAGAGGAGGCCAGGACACTCGCGGGCCTCGAACTGAGATCTTGTGCATTTTTCCGTTCCTTGAACACTGGCTCTCATTTTTCTGAGCAGGGCGGGGGCCAATTAAAAAAAAAAAGAGGACTATCCAAAGCATGAGCTAATTTAGCCAGTCAGTGCCACAGGGGAAAGAAAATGACATCAGGAACGCCTGGGGAAATCCTCTTCCGCTTGGGATGCCCCTCTGCCATATAAACAGAAACTTCCCGTATAACTGCACATGTGTCGTGCAATTTTTTTTATTACTTCTGTGCAATTCCCATTGGGATTTTTCATGAGCCATGCTGGGGGGGGGGGGCACACACAGACGGGAAGCGGCCTAGTTGGCCAGTATAGCACCATCCCTTTCAATAACTGACGGGAGGGACAGGAAGGAAGAAAATGATTTCTTTCTACAACTAAATTTATTTATCAATCACATTTTATGCCACCCTTCAAACAGCACAAAGTGGTGCACCTAGTTCCCTCCTTCTGTTCTCACAACGATCCTGCGAGGTATAAATAGTGGCTGGCCCAATAAAGGTCACCCAATAAACCAGAGATTTATGCAGCAAAAAGTGAGCAAGCCACAAATGCGCTCATCCAGGGAACTGCCACAGGAATGTTCAAATTATTCTACACATTCCCTTAGAATCCTGGGTCTTATTACAGAATAAGTCCGTTCCAAATTACTCTGGTCACACACAGCAGGCAAGAAAGGAGTAACTAGCACGAGTAGTTCTTTTACATTAATCACATGCACCATCAACACATGCGCTACTCTGAAACACCATAAGCAAAAGAGATCAGGTCCCCATCCTAGATTTCAGCCGTGAGGGAAGGGAAACACAACCCCTCCAAAGTCCCATTTGATTTAGAAAGCTGTTTAGGAATGCCATCAATGTATAAATAGGGCAGGAGCGAGCTTCTGCCTTCATTTCTTGCACCATGCCTTGCTAAATAAGGTTTGCAACATTCACATCAAAACTTAGGTGTGCCTTCACCAGAGAAAACACATATTCCCTCTTCAGTATTCCTGGTTTTCAAACACAAATGTTCAGAATTTCAACATTCAGCCATCCCAAGCAAGTTAAGACCCATATTTGGCCAGTCTTGCACCAGTCAAATGAAGATGTAGGTGGCAAGGGAAGTGCAGAGTCAAATCCTGTCTGTGCCAAGACGCCTGCTCACAAACGGACACCTCTGCGCCTAAAACAGGACACACCGTTGGAGGGAATATAGACAGCAAAAACACTCCCAGTTTAGGGCACACACAGTCCCTTAGCCCTGTTCCTGGAGAGGGAGGACTAATTTGCACGGTCCAAAACTAGAAACTAGTTTACAGATGGATTTTAAATATGGAAAGCAAGGGAGAGACTCAGGACCTCTGAAAGGCAAATGCCAGGACCAGATCTCCGAACACATTTTTCTTTTTCACATGCAGGCTGGGCCTAGGGTAGAGTTGCAATTCAAGTCCGCGCAAGAGGAGCTGATCCAAACCTTGCTCCTTGCCATGATCCCGATCCCAATCCAAATCAGCAACCCACGTGGCCATACTACCCCCAGAGGGGAAAAAAACATGCAGGCACAAACTTTGCACCAGGGCCAAAGATTAAGCTCCCCCCCCTCATTTCCCAGCACTGCAGCTCCCATCCAAGTGGGGCCCGATCCACGCATGCACACAGTTACTTTTTGTAAGAAGGGCAACTTGGGGAGTTCCAATGACAGAACAGTTGTGTTACCTCCAGTTTGACCCTATGACCTGTGAATATGCGAGTCCTGAGGATACACTAAGCACATGAGACACTTTATGCGTGTGCACAGAGCGCTCACTGCTGGTCCAGTGCGCGACATTTGCTCTCCAAGAATCCTAGCAACTAGCAGGCACTACTAAGAGAACCAGGTCCGACTTCCTCTCAGTCCCACCGTCTTCACACCCTCGGCAACTGCAAAGAGCCATCTAATCAGGGAAAGGGGAAGTTCTCTGCGCCCTTTTCATGCATGCTTCCAAGCTAACTGGGGATGCTGCTCCATGACAATGGAACATGGAGTGGTGGCTTTTCAAGACTAAACCACAGGTTTGCCATGACTCTCTCCACCCCTGCTCTGGTGCCAGAAATTAACATGCTGAAATTAAGCAGGGCAAGTTTTCCCTGGTATGGAAATACTGGGTGGGGGGGGGGGGGAGCTACATATTCCCTACGTATCAGGCTGCAGTTAAAATGACAAGAGGGATTGGAAAAGAGGTGGGAACAGAAGGCTACAGAAAAGCAAAACATCGGCACTCCCAAGCCAACCCCTCTAAATTTACCTTAAATGTAAAAGAGAAATGCCGGTAAGTGCATCCAGGTTTACCTCCTCTGAGTGTGCTCCTCAATTCCGCATGAACTGCAGGGAGCCACCCCACATTACATAAACCCACCTGCTTCTCTGCCGCCATCCAGAAGAACCAAGCCTACATCTGCTCCAAGCACACTCCCTCCCCCCTCAAAAAAAAAGCATTTGAAATGCCCACATTTCCCCTCCAGTCGGCTCAGGTGCGGCTGGAAAGACGGCGGCAGCTTTCTCTCCTCCTTCCTTGCATAACTTCCCTCCCCAAGCCGAAGTCACAGGGTCGCCTCCCCCCCCCTTTTTTTTTTTCGGGGGGTGGGACAAGCAGAAAACCAACGGAAGGGCTTTGCGCGGGGGGGGGGCGCCCCCCCCCTTTTTTCCCCACCCCCCCCGGGGGGGGGGGGGGGGGGGAGGAGGAAGAGAAGCTGGAAGCCTGACTCAAGGTAAAATGTGACCCCTCGATCACACGGGCAGCGCTAGGAACGCGACAATCCCACCCCGCAGGGGACTCTCCGCGCCCCCCCCCCGGGGGGGGGCACAGCACAGCCCCCCCGCGCCTCAAAGCCACGTCGCAGCAGCCACGCAGAGCAAACCTCGCTGCAGAGCACGAAAAGTTTGGAGGTTGTGGGTTTTTTAAACTTAGTCCAGGGACTACCTGCGGAGGAAGCCCGCGGAACGCAGGGAGACTGGCTTCGGGGAGCACGCGCCTTGGAGGGTGCGAAGGGGCCGCGGCTCGAGGTCTCCGCCAGCAGCAAGCGGCCCGTGACGACGGTGAGCTCCGCACGGCCCCTGCCGATCAAAGGGGGCGGCCGGGCTGGCGTCGCCTGGCAGCAGAAGCGCCGACCCCCGCACACGCGCCGCCGCCCCCGAGCCGAGCGCACACGAGGAGCCCGGGCAGGCGCGCAGGAGCGCAGCGCCGCCCCGAACGGAGCGCACTTACCTGGCCGCCGCCGCCGCCGCGGAGAAGCGCTCGGAGCCTCGGCCGCCCCCGGGGCACTCGCGGCGCAGCGCCCTGAGCCGCCCTCCGAGCGCCCGCCTGGGGAGCCTCGCCGCGGGCTGCCGGGGACGGACCTGGCGCCCGCGAGAGCCGCGCCGCTCACAGCGCCCGCGCCCAGCCCGCTCGGGCGGCCCCTGCCCGGCTCATCGCCGCTGGGAGTCGAGGAGGGCGAAGAGGCGCCGCGGCTCGGCCGGCTCCGCTCCAGCCCGACGAGGAAGCCAGAGAGGCGGAGCCACCGCGGCAGGACCCGCCCAGCCACGCAGCCGGCCGCGAGCGGGCCCCGCGCGGCTGCTGCTGCTCCCCGGGGAGGAGGCGGAGGCAGCCCGCACTCGCGCGGTGGGGGCCTCCGTCCCGCAGCCGTCCAGGGAGGAAAGGGTCGCACACGATACAGGGCTTCCGCGGCCTCGGGTTCACCCAGGCGCCTCTCCTTAGACCAGCGGTTCCCACTGTGGGTCAGGACCCACCAGTGGGGCGCGAGTCAATTTCAGGTGGGTCGCAAAGCAGCTGGAGCAGCCACACTGAAAACATGGGAAGGTGGCGGGCTGGAAAGGGGGGAGGGCCGTGTGACTGTTTCGCTTCGATTGCAAATAGGCTATTTTTCTTCCCGATTCACTTCGCTATTGGAAAATGGCCGAGAAATACCCCAACTGATTGCTGCATTCTCAGGAACGCAGCAGGCTATGGCGTCACAAGGACGGCACGTTCAGGCCATGACATCACTTCCGGTAGGTCCCAGACAAGATGGTCATTCTAAAAAGTGGGTCCCGGTGTTAAAAGGTTTGAGAACCACTGCCTTAGACCAGTTGATTTCCCTTTTCAGCCCCTGGCAGCATCCAGGCAGCAAAGGGTTACTACAGCAGCTGAGTTTTTCATTGCAGACCCAGCAGGGGCGCATAGCCCCACCCTGCCAGGAATGGGCCACACACACAGCCATAGAAGATGGAGCTGTAGTCTAATGGTGGCGCGTTTTGGCACACAGAAGGGCCCAGGTCCAGTGTCTTGCGCCATCTTCAGGTAGGGCAGAGGGTGATTCCTGCCCGAAGCCCTGGAGACCAGCTGCCAAGTCTGAGCTGACAACAGTTAACTGGATGAGCCAGTGGTCTGACTGGGTAGGAAGCCAGTGGCGTTCTTAGAAGGGGGGCACAGTGCTAAGTTTTGCAGGAGCCTGAGCTTCTGTGTAAAGCAACCCCAGAGTGACAGTTCAGAGGCTTTACTGTCCAAGTGAATGGCTCTGGAGGCCAGGAGGGGGGACTGCTTTACCCGGGAGCTCAGGCTCCTGCAAAACTTAGCATTATGCCCCCCCTCTCTAGGAATCCCACTGTAGGAAGCAGCTTCATGCTCTTTGCAAGGCAGGTTTCACTGGGTCAGAGGTTCAGCTGCAGCAGCTCTGTTTGAAACGTTTATCTTCCCTTTGCAGCGGTGCATCAGGTCATGTCCTTCACAGTTCCCTATGACAAGCAGGTGTTGCCCCCCCCCCCCACAAAAATATTTTTCTTTAATAGGCGCCCCAGTGTCCATGGTATCTGTGGGTAACTGAAACCTGGGATACCGGGGCATGTAAAGGATGCTTACTTTACTTGGAAGTATGTCCCACCAAACTCAGTGGCAACAATAGGCCACTTACATTGCAACCCTATGCACACTTACCTGGGAGTAGGCTCCATTAAACTCAGTGGGACTTATTTCTGAGTAGATGTGCACAGTCTTGCACTGTTACTGCAAAAATTGCTGATTGCATTTTTCCTTTATCCCCTCCCTTCCTCCCAGGAGCTCAGGGTGGCATAAATGGTGCTCCTCACCCTCATGTTAGCTTCACCGCAATCTAGCCAGGTGAGATTAACAGAGGTTGGTTGTTCCAGGGTCACACGGTAGCTTCATGACCGAGCAGGCTCCCTGAAAAAGCACACCCTCCAGAAGCACTCTCCTTAGCCCCCACAATAAACCTGCCTCCCAATTCTATCTCTGCACACAGACAACATTGCTAACGGAGCAATATTGTTCCCCTGCAATCTGATGCAGGTTTACTCAGAAGCAAATCTCATTGTGCTCAGTGAGACTCGGAGCCGGACCCTGTCCAACTTTCTAGCACTGATTCAGCCTCAATGCAACCCTGAACTAAGGAAGCAAATGTTCACAGACCTTGAGGAGGCCTCTGTGACTGCCTCCCCACCACATCACATTGCCACAGCTACATCCACTCTGGAAAGCTGCATAGAGTTAGGCCTCACTCTCAGGAAAGTATATATAGCAACTGTGTAGAAGAGAGATGACATCTGAGAGATGACAAGCTGAATCTGCTGAAATCTTCTCGTCTACACAATTAAAGGTACAGGAGCTCTAAAGTTAAAAGGTTGGCCACCCCTGATATATAGGTTGGCAGCTTTAGGCTGAAATTCTATGCACATTTTCCTGAGAGTAAGTCCCCCTGAATTTAGACTTAGGCCCAAATCCTAACCAACATTCCAGCACTGACATAGCAGTGCCAATGGGGCATGTGCTGCAATAGTAATAGTCCCAGAGGCCTCCTCAAGGTAAGGGAATGCTTGTTTTAATCTTGTGGTTATTATATTTAGTGTTTTTAGTATTTTATTTTAATATTTTCATTAAATTATGTAAGCCGCCTTGAATTCCCTTCAGTGGAAAAAAAGGCAGGATATAAATTTTCTAAATCAGTGTTTCTCAAACTGTGGGTGTCAGGTGATGTCAGGTGGGTCCCAGAAAGCTGGGAATAGCCATCTTGGAAGCTGCAGATCTTACTCCCACAATATTCCTTTTATGAATGTTAACAGTTTGAATTTTCAAGTGAAGGTTTTTTTTAAAAAAAATTTTAGTTCAGTTTTGTTATATAATATTTTATCCTCATCTTGCTTTCTGTCAAGGATGTTTCATGGTTGTGCAATTGCTGCAGTCCAAGAATACCAGTTTGCATTCCAGGAGTGTCATTTTATTATGTCATAATGGCGGCACTTCCTGCTTGATGATGTCACTTCCAGAGAAATGCCATTCTAAAAAGTGGGTCCTGGTCTCAAAAGTTTGAACCACTGTTTCAAATAAATACCTCGGAGCTGCATTGCCCTTACCCCAGTGCTGGAAAGTTGGTTAGGATTGCACCGTTACATGCACAGGCTGCCAATTGTACTACCATGAGAGCACAATCCTAAACTGGAGTTAGGCCGGCATAAACTAAGCCAGCAAAGTTTGGCTAGCACAAGGGCCACAATAAAGCTTGTTTAGACTACTCTCAGAGTCAGGGAGGGTGGCTCATGTCTGTGTTCTGGCCTCACTGACTCCAAGAGTGGTCCAAACATACTTTATGGTGGCCCTTGTGCTGGCCAAACTTTGCTGGCTTCATTGATGCAGGCCTAACTCAGTTTAGGATTGCGCCCTGAGTCCGGTCCTCAGCTTCTCCTTCCATGTGGTCAATGTCCTGCTGCTGCCTACACAGGCAGTCTTTCTATGCAAGAGAATGAATGGACACACAATGCAACAGCAAAAAAGGCAAGCTTCAGAAGCCAGTGTGAGAACATTTCAGTCTCTGGGGACACACTGCGGCTCACCTCAAACTAACCAAAACAAAAAGACTTCAAAGGGAAGCTCCAGCGTGAAAATGGACCAAGTGTCAAATTGGATTCTCTTCCATGTGGTGCTCCTTTTCCCACTGTGGGGCTAAATTAGCAAAGCATCCCTAGAAATAATCACCTCTGGCTGCTGGTTTGCATGAGTCACATCTGGAAGGGCTTCTGATTCAGGCTTTGCATCACAGGTAAAAAGGATAATTGGCTTCAATAATGGGAAAGGCCTTTGTCTGCATCAGTCAGGATGGTAGTGAGGCTGTGAATGAATGAAACAAATATTGTAAAGACATCTCCAGTGTTCTCTGATCCAAAGGAAACCAATTTCCTGTCATGCTGCCCTCGGATGGTATCAATGCTGAGAATATATTAAAAGAACTGCCCCAGATTAATCACCAGAAAAAGAACAACTTCCTCCTTTCCTTGCTGCCTCCATTACCTGATGATGTGCCAGCCTCTTCTCTACCTAAGAACATAAGAAGAGCCGTGATGGATCAGGCCAAGGCTCCACTTAGTCCAGCTTCCTGTATCTCATTGTATCTCACCAGATGCCCCAGAGAGCACACAAGACAACAGACTGCCTGCATTCTGTGGCCACTCCCTTTCACTTGGCATTCTGAGGTAAATCCTGAGGTAAACACACTGGTGGCCAGTCAAGATTCTCCACAGCATTTCTCTTTGACAGCCACCAGAATCAGATGCTCCTCTTCAGACATGGACTCAGGAACAGCCCCACTGGATCAGGCCAAGGCCCATCTAGTCCAGCTTCCTGCATCTCACAGTGTCCCACCAGATGCCTCAGGGAGTACACAAGAAAAGGCTGCCTGCATTCTGTGGCCCCTCGCCTGCACCTGGCATTCTGAGGTAAATCCTAAGGTAAACACACTGGTGGCCGGTCAAGATTCTCCACAGCATTTCTCTTTACAGCCATCAGAACCAGATGCTCTTCTTCAGACATGGACTCAGGAACAGCCCCAGTGGATCAGGCGAAGGGCCCATCTAGTCCCTATATCTCACAGTGGCCCACCAGATGCCTCAGGGAGCACACAAGGCAACAAGATGCCTGCATCCTGTTGCCACTCCCTTGCACCCTCCCTTTTTCTGAGACTGGAAAAGGAAGAGAGAATTGCTACTGCTTAAACTCCTCCTTTTTCCAATCCAGGGAGCACAAGGAGGAAAAGGAGGAGGAGGAACAGTGTAGGTGAGTGGGCAGGTAGAGATGAGCACTCCTGCCAATCTGTTGCCTGAGGCAACTGCCTCAGTTGACCTTCTGGATGGATCCATCCTGCAAGCAATGTAGATCACATTTTTGCTAGGGAAAAAAGTAGACATAGCATACACATAACATAGTCATAGGAAGCTTCTTGTACCAAATCAGGCCCTTTGTCCACCAGTTCCATCTACACCAGCAATTTTCAACCGGTGTGCCCTGGCACACATTGCTGTGCCACAAAAGGTCCACAGGTGTGCCACGGCAGTGTGGAACACAGGTCCCTGGCATAGCTAAGCCATTTGCTACCCAGTGCAAATAATATTTTGTAACAGCCCCTCCCCCACAACATCAAATGGGAATAGTCAAATGGGAACAGACTGTTGCCCCCCACCCAGCAGCTGGGACTAGTGTCACTGCTGCAGTAGCCAAATGTAAGTTGCGGGTGGGCCTTGGCAACAGTGGCATGCTTGTCCTGGCTGCTGAGGGGTGGGGGGGGGCAACAGTTTGGGTTACCACCATTGCCAAGGCCTGCGCGCAGGGCCTGCAGCCGAACGTAAATTGCACACAGGCTGCGGCAACAGCAGACAATTCGTTACTACAGGCTGTTGCCCTAAAACAGAGCCGCAGAACCCAGAAGAGTCTCCAGGAAGTGACATCACAGGAGACGAAGACCATAAAGAAGACCATAGAGGTATGCGTGCCGTGAGAAGAAAAACGTTGAAAATCACTGGTCCATTTCAACAGGCTTGCCAGGGCATCAAAGAAGAACCCAAAATGGCAATAAGGGACACACAGGTATCAGGATACTGTTTTCAGTGAAACCACTCCACGGTTACCAGGAATAATATAAACGTTATGCAGTTAGCTGTGGCGAGGCAGCAGCAGCAGAATTTTAGAATGGGATTTTTAAGATATGGGACATGATTTTTAAATCTTAAGGATGGGGAGTCCTTTATAATAAGGGACACCAGGCAAGTCTACTTTGGAGCACCCAGCCCTGTGCGCAGTACCTCCGATGTATAGATGCAAGTGCCCATGAGCCGGATGCCCACAGCTGGCTACCTGGCATTCGAGCCTTTTGCTGCAGCTGTGGCACAACAGGAACAGCGGGCACTCTGCAGCCGGGCCCTCTGAAGCCGCGCCAACCGTAGGCAGAGCAATTAACGTGAGCATAATGGGAAGATTTCCGTCTCCTGCTAGCTACGGAGAGCAGATAATAGAGTCCCCGCTTTGGGCGGCTTCCTCGGCAGATGCGCCGACTGTCAAGACCTCTGCGATGCGCTGCATGCAATTACTCACCTCAGAGACGGCTTCCGAGTGAGTGCAGGAGGTGCGGCGATACCGCTGTGCAAAAACTTCAGGCTCAGCAGAGCGTGCATGCATGTGCGTGCCTGAGCTCTGCACCTCCTCTTGATATCTGTGAGTGTTTTCCCCCATAGAACCTACAAAGGCTGCCGCCTGTTTCCTCCCATCTCTATCATAGTCAAAAATGCAACTTTCCTGAGGGCATACCCAATATGGAGAATGTGGGTACAGAGACATTATTTTTCATTATTTTTCTTGCTGGTAGCACTCGAATTCAGGGCCAACCAAGGGGACTGGCCACACAAATTCCTTCTTCATACAATACAGGGCGGGGGGCAAACCATGGCTTGGGAGCCACAAGCATCTCTTTTACATTATCCCTGCTAATAATAATACTTGTATTTATATACCGCCTTTCTTAGGTCACCAGATTTTTCTAATGACTGTAACTCAAGGCGGTTTACATAGGCAGACTTTATTCAGAAACCCGAAGTTTTTTACAATTTTTACAGAAACGTTCTATCTTCCAAGAACTACACACATACAGATGCATCTTTCTGGATTTAGTCTTTCTTTCTGGCCACCCGTTTGTCTTCTTGCTGGCTGATAAACGGCTTCCCTGCTCCCACCAGAGAAGCAGCTGACTTCGGCACAACTCCCCCTCTCACAAGGCAGCCGGAGACAGCTCTGTCGCAATTTACAAGGTCTGCCGCTCGCAGAGACTTCCGTAGTCCCAAACAGGTGACCTTCAGATCTTCAGCTCTTATCTTCAGGCAGACGGAGGCATTAACCCTCTCGACTAAATCTTCGCCCTGCTAACTGGGCAAGAGGTACTTTTTCAAGTGGTGTTCCTCTTATATTTAGCAGGGGAAGAGTAACTGTCCCTCTTCACCCCTATGCAGTCTTTCTAGTGGCTGTTGCTGGTGGTCGGCCTTTTTTTTTAAGATTGTGAGCCTTTTGGGACAGGGAGCCATTTAACTTTATTATTATTACTATTTGCCTGTAAACCGCTTTGTGAACTTCTGTGTTGAAAAGCGTTATATAAGTACCAGTTGATTGATTGATTGATTAATACAATGTCAGAAAAATGTTAGCTAAGCTTCTTTTTGTATCACAATTAATATAAAAAATAAATAAGGAATTTTCAAGCTTTATAATTCTTCACCAGGTATAAACTGAGAGTCCACTGCATTGTAATGTAAGTTTAATGTTCGTAGTGAGCTAAATATATTTAAGAATGTAAATGCTTCTTAAATACAGGTGTGCCCCAGTATCCACTGATTTGGTATCCATGGTTTCAGTTGTCCACGGATACTGTGGATACTGGGACGCCAATTAACAAGATAGGAAAACATTAAACAAATCTCTTTTTCTTTTACCTTGCCAGCACAGTTAGGTCAGCAAAATTTGGCCGGCACAAGGGCCACCATAAAGCGAGTTCATTAAAAAAACTTTTTAATGAACATTAAAAAAGTTGGGGTCATTAAAAAAGGGGTTGAGAATAAAACAGCCAATATTATCATGCCATTGTACAAATCGATGGTAAGGCCACACCTGGAATACTGTGTCCAGTTCTGGTCGCCGCATCTCAAAAAGGACATAGTGGAGTTGGAAAAGGTGCAGAAGAGAGCAACTAAAATGATTACGGGGCTGGGGCACCTCCCTTATGAAGAAAGCCTGCAGCGTTTGGGGCTCTTCAGCCTAGAAAAAAGGCGCCTGAGGCGGGACATGATTGAGACATACAAAACTATGCATGGAAGGGATAAAGTCGATAGAGGGATGTTCTTTTCCCTCTCTCAAAACACCAGAACCAGGGGGCATCCACTAAAGCTGAGGGTTGGGAGAGTTAAAACAGATAAAAGGAAGTACTTTTTTACCCACCAGGTAGTTAATCTGTGGAACTCCTTGCCACAGGAGGTGGTGATGGCATCTGGTCTTGATGCCTTTAAGAGGGGATTGGACAGATTTCTGGAGGAAAGGTCCATCGTGGGCTATAGGCAATGATGGATTGTGCAACCTCCTTACAAAGGTGGTGGGCTACTGGTACCGGGTGCAAGGGAGTGGCAACAGGATGCAACAGGATCTTGTTGTTTCATGCCTCCCTGGGGCACCTGGTGGGCCGCTGTGAGATACAGGAAGCTGGACTAGATGGGCCTTTGGCCTGATCCAGCAGGGCTCTTCTTATGTTCTTATGTTCTTATGAGTTTGGTTCACTCTTGGAGTCAGGGAGGATGGCGCAAGTCTGTGTGCTGGCCTCTCTGACTCCAAGGGTGGTCCAAACACGCTTTATGGTGTCCCTTGTGCTGGCCAAACTTTGCTGGCCAAACTGTGCCGGCCTAACTCCAGGTTAGGTTTGCGCCCTTAATGACATCAGATCAGGAACTTTTCCCACTATCTCTGGCCAGACCCACCTGACTCAGTGGACAGAATCGGATTACAGCTTCAATCCAGTGAACCGTGTTTCTCAGCAAAGAAACCGAGGCTTGCATTGCAAAGCATTGTGTGTTCTGTAGTGGCAGCGGCTCTGGGATGTCTGGGGTGGAACGTCCTGGCACAGAGATAACTAGGAATGTGATCCTTCTCTTTCCTGGGGTGGAATAAGAGAGCTTTTGTTCAACAAACAAGGTTCAAGTCGCTGTTCGTAGGACTGAAGGAGCCACCCTGTCCAAACTGGTGAAAGAGATATGGGAAGAATGCCCAGGAAAAATGTGGTTCCCCAGAGAAGCAAAAACATATTAACCAAAGACATCACCGATCAAGAATCTGGCTTCGAAGGAGGCCTGCGAAAGGGATGGATTTTGGCACAAGAGCGCAGCTTTCAAAACTTAATGAATAACAAGCTATTGCCCGTTATTGATTAATACTGCGAACGTAAAGCTTTCATCTCCGGTTGTGAAATGGCTGTGTTCTCACCCTTCAACAACAACAAAAACGGCCAAGGTTCTAGTCCTTATGTCAACAGAGAGCAGCTTGGCTTGTCGGAAGCAAGAGAACAGTCCTGCAGACAAGGAAAATACCCACAGGCGCTATTAAAGATGCTTGTTTTGCTGTTCTAAGAAAGGACCTCACATGTTTCAGCTTCTTCGGGTTTTCCAGAGGGGATCTTCCTCCCGCAATTCCTCCGAAAGAATGGAGGCAAAGTTCTCCATCGCTTTTTGTTTTGGCTTTTCAAGTTAAATCTTTATCATGATAATCCTTTTAAAGGAGTTGTGTTGTAATCATATAAGTTTGACTTTCACCTGTATGAAATGGACCTGAAGGGGCTCAGAACTGGAACGGAACCAGATAATTTTTAAAGAATTCTAATGCAGTGGCGTTCCTACGGGGGGGGGGGGGCAAAATGCACCAATTTGCAGTAGCTCGAGCTCCTGGATAAAGCAGCCCCACCCCCTCACCTTCACAGCCATTCACAGCTGCTTTACTACTATCTCCTTTTCCCTCTCTATCTGCTCCTCCTCCTCTTAAAAACAAAGCAAAGTACAAAGC
The DNA here is from genome assembly GCA_029204185.1 of Lerista edwardsae. Taxonomy (NCBI): domain Eukaryota; kingdom Metazoa; phylum Chordata; class Lepidosauria; order Squamata; family Scincidae; genus Lerista; species Lerista edwardsae. Next base: position 3,182,174 of record JAJKFI010000017.1, on the reverse strand, counting down.
AAGGTACCCAGCGAGTGGTTAGTCTGTGGAACTCCTTGCCACAGGAGGTGGTGGTGGCATCTGATCTAGATGCCTTTAAGAGGGGTTTGGACGGATTTCTGGAAGTAAAGTCCATCGTGGGCTATAGGTAATGATGGATTGTGCAACCTCCTTACATTAGTAGTAGGCTATTTCAGAGCACCGGGTGCAAGGGAGTGGCAACAGCATGCAAGCGTCTTGTGTCTTGTGCCTCCCTGGGGCACCTGGTGGGGCCACTGTGAGATACAGGAAGCTGGACTAGATGGGCCTTTGGCCTAATCCAGTGGGGCTCTTCTTATGTTCTTATGATAATATTAGGGTCAGAAGCCCCAGCGGGAGGAGAACGGCAGCAGTGAACAGGGTTTGTGAATGGGGGTTGATTCCACGACAGCACCAGGATAAAGCACCTGGCAGGAGGTGGCCCATCAAAGGTCACCTTGACCTCAGACCTGCAGCCTGGCCTGGGCGATCTCAGCTGCAAGCCCCCTCTCCCCACACGGCCTGGTTTTCTTTTGATTCTGGCCCAAACCTTGGATGAATGCCAGCAATTCCTTCCATTTTGCGTCTCTGCTCACAAGCTCTTATTTGCAGTGCCGACGCCTTTTGACGGTAGCCTGCTTGGACGGGGTTAAAAGAAATTCAAATCAATACAAGGAACCCAGAACATAACTCAAATTTGGATGGGATCCAAGCAGGCGTTATGTTTCCCACAACTAACGCATCCTGAAGGGCCTGTGGACCGAGGAATTTATGTTGCCCCTTTAAACAAAGAATACGTGAACCGTACCTTTCACAAGGCCAAAGTGTGGTTGCCAACGTTTTTTCTCGGCCTTGTTCCTATGGCTTTAGTACAAGGTTGACATGCAGCAATTATGCAGCTGACACTTTTGCTGCAAAGAGGCGACTAGAGGGGAAAGAGTTCCCTACGTAATTCTTGTGTCTCTCTGTGTTAGTGGCACAAGATCATGGGCCCCAAATGATGTTGACAACCCCAGGGAAGAGATTTACCAGTTGTCTTTCTTTCATCTGGGGGTATGATAACATAATAGTCTTATCTGAGGCCCAGAAACCACCCTTAACCCCCTAGCTTGGAAGCAGAGATTCTTTCTTGGTTTTTCATGACTTATGTTCACCTTTTTCCTGCTACCTTCTTTTCCCTCTCTATCTGTTCCTCCTCCTCTTAAAAACAAAGCAAGGTACAACAGTTCTGTGTGACCCAGTTTGGGGTTATTACAAGGGTTACCAGCCTTTTTACTGGCCTCGGCTTCTGTGCCTTTTACAAAAGCCCAATCGCTGCTATCAAGTGGTTGAGCATTTTGCCATCATTTTATCTCCATGCCGGGGAACAGCATCGTCTGCTACGTTTCTGATATTGCAGATCAGAAAAAAGGTGAAAGGAGGGCAACGAAAGGGATTGAGGACTGGAGCACCTTCTGTCGGCATAAAGTCGGAAGATTAACTTGGAGCTTTAGAGCTGGGGGGCAACATGGGAGAGGTTTCTCTTGGGCTTGCTTTGGAGAAATTGTTTTCTACTCTCCCGTGCAACACTTGGATTATCTCCTGAGATTGACTGGCAGGAAGTTCGAGACGTTCAAAAGACAGGACTTCCAGAGAGAGCTTCTGGGCTGGCCAGGTGTGGGCCATTGGCTCAAGTGGTGTGTCACCTTCCAGCCCTGGGGGGGGCACATACTGTACAGCTAGTGCTTCTGTGTTTCATGCACACACCCCAGAATGTCAGGGAAACAAGTCACCTACTCCTGCTGGGTTCTAAGGCTCTGGTGCCCAGTGGCAAGAGGCAGAGCCTGAAGAACGCTTCCCTCTTGGAGCCTGAAAGCAGAGCAAGCTGGCACATTCTCCAGAGAACCAATTTGGGACTCTCTAGGAACCGCCACTCTGTTCCACTGGCATAGCTCATGAAAGTGTCACCCGGTCCAGAGGGCAAAATGATACCCAGGAAGTGACATCACAACAGGAAGTGACAACACAGTTCTGTTTTCATTTTCTTGTGAGTTTTTTTGGCAATAACGTTTGATAGAATGAAGATAAAAGGAAGTACTTTTTTATCCAGCGGGTAGTTAATCTGTGGGACTCTTTGCCATAGGAGGTGGTGATGGCATCTGGTCTGGATGCCTTTAAGAGGGGATTGGACGGATTTCTGGAGGAAAGATCCATCGTGGGCTATAGGCAATGATGGGTTGTGCAACCTCCTTACAAAGGTGGTGGGCTACTGTTACCGGGTGCAAGGGAGTGGCAACAGGATGCAAGCATCTTGTTGTCTCATGCCTCCCTGGGCCGCTGTGAGATACAGGAAGCTGGACTAGATGGGCCTTTGGGCTGATCCAGCAGGGCTCTTCTTATGTTCTTATTACACTCTGATTTGTTTCACTGCATTCTGCATTAAATTCCGCATCGAAGAGTATATTATATGATGGTACTATTCATACATACGAAGGTTTTCACCATTTTGACCAAGCTCAGCTTGTTGCCCCCCTAAAGTTTGTTGCCCAGTGCCATTGCACCCCCCCTGCACTTCTGTAGTTACGCCCTTGCTCTATTCTCACTTTCTGTCCCCCGGCTTCCAGAACATCTGCCTAGAACATCTCTTGCTCTGCAAGAATGGGCTGGTTCTCCAGCTGGCTCCTGCTCCTGCTGGGTCCCCTGGCTGAGCCCTGGAGGGGGTGGTGAATATTGGTGGCAGCAGCTACTCTTGAGCCTAGAGCCCCTGCTCTCAGATCTTCGGCCCATGAGCCAAGTGGCTCAGCAGCCTTGTGGGCAGGTGAGAGGTGGCCGCAGGATTGACATGGCAGCAAGATCAACACTCTTGTCAGTTACGTCCCATCCGTCTGTCACCTAAGGCAGCCTCTTCACGCTGCCCCTAAGACAAGCCAGTCCCACAGCCACGCCCTTCTTCCATCAATCAAGTGGTGCGTCTCAAAGAAGGGATGCTTCACTATGGTGTGTGCCATGGAGGAGCCGAGGCCCTACCTGTGGGGGCAGAAGTTTACACTCTGAACTGAGCATGCACCTCTCTAGTGGCTCCAGACCTCCAAGGGCACTAAACAGAAGCTCACCCGATGGAGCCATGTCCTGCAAGGCTGTGACCAGTGGCATTATTCACCCGGTACGCTGGGCGGGACTTACCTTTGAGCGGCAGTCCGCCCGTTGCGTCACGCCGCATTCTGCCGCTTTCCTGCCCGCCGGGGTGGGCAGGAAAGCGGCGGAATGCGGCGTGACGCAACGGGCGGACTGCCGCTCAAAGGTAAGTCCCGCCCAGCGTACCGGGTGAATAACACCACTGGCTGTGACTGTGACATTTGCCACGTTGCTGTAATGGCCCAATCATTATGAACGACCTGCTACATCATCCTTTCCTTATTGTAGATTCCATTTTTGGAAGTCAGCTTAGATGCTGCCTTCCTCCAACAAAATCTAGCGGGGAATGTGATGAAACAGTTGCGTTTCATGTACCTGTTTCTGTTTTATACGTTCTGTTTACTTACTTTGTTAAAGTGCATTTCCAAGGGCCTGATCTGTTACTCTAAGGATGTCCCAGCTGCGGGGAGGTGAAAGGACCAGATCACGTGTCGAGGTTGCCAACCCATCAGTTATTTTTCCAGCTAAGGATCCTGGGACCGGCAGAGTCTCTCGCCCTCTTTCCTGCTGGCTTCGCTACAAGACGGCTGCAGGGAGAGCCGCGCTGTGAGGAGACGGAGGGGATGCTGCTGGGAGAGGCCTGGCAGTGAGGAGCCTGAGGCAGGATCTGAGGGGGAGCAAGAGCCCGTCGGGTCTATGGTTGTGTTGCTCTGTGTCTTCCTAGGCTGTGTTTCACAACCCTTTTTATGGCTAGCAAACTGTTAATAAAATCTTTCTCATAAATCCATCTGCCTTGTTCTGGATTCCAGTGGAGAGGAGTTTAGCCCAGGAAACTCCTCTGGCAACCTGATACCTGGGCTGGTGGCAGCGAATTTAACCCACCAAGGTATTTCCCACTAAGCCGCCGGTTAAACCCCGGGGGGCGAGTGGGGGGGGGGGGTCAGAGGTTACAACCCCCCTTTCATTCACGACAATATCGTTTTTCAACAAAAAGTGGTTTCCCGGCAAAATATAAAGTTAAATGGCTCCCTGTCCCAAAAGGGCTCACAATCTTAAAAGAAAAAATGCAGAGAACCCCCAGCAACAGCCACTAGAAAAGACACTGTGCTGGGGTGAAAAGGGACAGTTACTCTCCCCCTTTGAAGCTCAACATTAAAAAAAACTAAGATCATGGCCACCACTCCCATCACTTCCTGGCAAATAGAAGGGGAAGAAATGGAAGCAGTGACAGACTTTATTTTCCTGGGCTCCAAGATCAGGGCAGATGGTGACTGCAGCCATGAAATTAAAAGACATTTACTTCTTGGGAGAAAAGCTATGGTGAACCTAGACAACTTAATCAAAAGCCCAGACATCACCCTGCCAACAAAGGTCCGCATAGTCAAAGCTATGGTTTTCCCAGTAGCCATGCATGGCTGTGAGAGCTGGACCATAAGGAAGGCAGAGCGTCGAAGAATCGATGCTTTTGAATTATGGTGTTGGAGAAGACTCTTGAGAGTCCCCTGGACTGCAAGGAGATCCAATCGGTCAATCCTCCAGGAAGTCAAGCCTGATTGCTCCCTGGAAGGACAAATCCTGAAGCTGAAGCTCAAATACTTTGGCCACCTCATGAGAAGAGAGGACCCTTGAGAAAAGACCCTCATGCTGGGAAAGATTGAAGGCAAAAGGAGAAGGGGGCAGCAGAGGATGAGATGGTTAGATAGTGTCACTGAAGCAATGAATATGAAATTGGGCGAACTCAGGAAGCTAGTGGAGGACAGGGAGGCCTGGCGTGCTGCGGTCCATGGGGTTGCGAAGAGTTGGACACGACTTAGCAACTGAACAACAACTCTCCCCCTGCTCAATGTAAGAGGAACACCTCTTGCCCGGTTAGCAGTTCTTCAGTTCTATTCTCTGCGTGCTCAGTTGCTGTTAAAAGCACAGGAGCAGGGCCCGTAAACATGTGGCAGCCCTTTGCATCCCCCCCCCCCTGAAGATGTGCTGGCAATGCCTGGGTTTCTTTTCTCTCCCCCACGTAGAAGAGTTTCCTGCAGGTACACAGCGGTCTGCGGATGACCTGAAGCAGCTTTTGAGGTGCTGCAGCAAAAGCCCCCCGGGCTCCTGCTTGCCTGGGTACGGAGCTGCAGATTTAGGATTACAGCCCTGACGCCGCGACCGCTGGAACCGATCCAGATTTCCTTGATTATGCAAACATTGAGGTTTCTGGTAAATATTTTTCATTCTGAATATATACTTTAGCCTTGAGATTAAAGACTAAACTGTTTCCCAGAGACTTAACATCAATTCCTCTTCAAAACTGATGATTAAATTCTATAAACCTTCTGCAGTTCCCAAGTCAGTGTAAGCACAAGCCTTAATTCAGCCTCATTCAGGTCCCTGTTTGAAGGTTGTGCCTGTCAACTGATTTCCAGCCTGCGCAGGAGCGGATCAGGATCACCCCTTTGGCACTGATAATAGTTCCTTCATCTCTCTTGTAAATATTTGATTGCGTTTCTATAGAGTCAGGTTTCACGCTGGCTACTTCAGAATGAGGGCAATTCCAGGAGAACTTTGCAGACAAAGCAAGGTTGGTCTGGGTTGCCCCTTGGATGAAATAAACTGGGAAGTCAAAAAGGAGACTGCTCTACTCAAGAGGGTTGCCAAATGACCAGAAAAACTGGCCTGGCCTGTTCTTGTGGTTTTAGCAGCAGCCGGAACTGCAGAAATCAGCAAGCATGTCTTCATAGCATGGAGACAATCATGATCTGACAATGATCGCTGTATTCCACATTACCTCTGAAAGATACAGTGTGATCTTTGCCTCACTGGGATCAATGGTGGCCATCTTTTGCCCAGCATCTTTAAGAAATACTGTATATGATAAACAGAAGTTGTCATAACTCAGTGAAAATTCTCCTTATGTACAGGAATCAAAAGACACAAAACAAATGCAGGGATGGGGAGAAAGTTCACCTGCTGAATAGCTGCTTCTTCTGCAGCTACAGGGAGATGATCCCTTGTCCAAACATCTAAAATCCAGACTGCAGTATTCTGAAATCCAGACATCTTTGTCCAAGATTTTTTTTTAACTTCCTATAGTGTAAAGCACTAGAAGGCCTTGTGCTCATAGATAGATAGATAATATTTATTGGCCAAGTATGAATGCCATACTTGGAATTTGGTATCGGCTAAATGGCTACATACATACAACACCAACTCATAAACAATCTATATATATAAAAATGGACGTGGGTCTGTATGTATGTATGTATGTATGTATGTATGTATGTATGTATGTATGTATGTATGTATGT
>JAJKFI010000017.1:3153172-3166216 GCA_029204185.1 Lerista edwardsae | reverse complement strand
TTTATTTATTTATTTATTTATTTATTTATTTATTTATTTATTTATTTGAAGAATTTATACCCCGCCTTTCCCATGCCGAAGCAAATGCCCAAGGCGGCTTACATGAGCAGGCTAATCTAAACCACCATTTTTTTCAATGGGGTTCTTACAAATCTACAGTATTTTTGTGATCTGCCAGTCCTCAGGCCCAGATGTTGCCTTCACCGTGTGGTCCTCTCCTTTGGCTGCCTGCCGTCAAGCCTTAGCAGGCAATCGCAAGTCAAGCATGCCCATTATCCACTGGTTCGGTATTCACGGTTTCAGTTATCCACAGATACCAAGGATATTGGGATGCCTATTAAAAAATAGGGGAACAGTAAACAAATCTCTTTTTTTACCTTGTTGCAGCAAAACCACTGCTGTTCCTCTATCTTTTAAAAAGTCGTCCCTAGTATCTATGGTTTTCAGTATCCATTGGGATGTTCGTAGTCCAGAACGGAACCCCAGTGGATATTGGGGCATGCCTGCATTTACAGAACGACTGAATGGCGTCAGGAAAAAGTTATGAGGAGCTCTGAAGTTGTGTGCCTTTCACTGGGAATGACTGTCCCAGAGTCTGCTATATATTGCAGAAGAATTGTCAGAATGCTGGGGTATGTGGGAATCTCTCTTGTGCTTGAAAGGGCAATTCACACCTTATACTGCATCCATGGGCACATGTCTTTATACGCACACACATGTCAATGACTGTGTGAGTGCAGTCCTAACCTGGCCAGCAAATTTAGGCCAGCAAAGTTTGGCTGGCACAAGGAACACCATTAAGTATGTTTTGTCCACTCTTCAAAGCGGCCAGCATACAGACATGCACCATTCCCACCCACCCCCGACTCCCAGAGTGGTCCAAACATGCTTTATGGTGGCTCTTCCCAGCCAAACTTTGCTGGCCTAACTCCAGGTTAGGATTGCACCCGTGTGTGTGTGTGTGTGTGTGTGTGTGTGTGTGTGTGTGTGTGTGTGTTCAAAAAGTCAACATGGGATTTCAAAATAAGTCACCAGAGGGATTGGACTTCTTGAAAATGTGGAGTGCAGCTCAAGTGTACCACTCCGCATGCATTGAACATAACATGTGGATAGCCATGTGCACATACACATCAACAATGTACACACTTCCCAGATGGTATGTCGCATATACATGGTTGCGTCAGGTTGAAACAGGGTCAGGCAAAGAGACAAAATGTTAGCTGTGAGCTCTCTGAAAGCAGAAAGTTCCTTGGGGCTGGCTGCAGGACTTCTCTCTGGGGGTCAGATGTGGGCCAGCACATCTGCTGTGGCCTTTGCTTATTAAATGCAGAGGTAGCAGGGATCCAAAGTCCCAGAGGCCTCCAGTGCTTTCTCCTTCCAAGGAGCCAGACCGGGTATCTGTGCTCTTGGTGCCTTCTCACTTGGGGCAGTGATATAAGTGCAAAAAGCACCATTGCTTGGAGTTCTAGTAGAGCCTGAAAGCTGCCACAAGAGGCAGTGCTCACCTCTGCACTGAGCTTGCTCTGCCTTTGCTAAGGATAAGGAATGCTCTTGTTACTGGAGACAGAGTGACCCAGCACAGTGATTTGTCTGGCTCTCCATCAAGGCAGGCATTCCATATTAGGGCTAATTTATCCTCATTCGACCTCCATCGTCCTATCCTTTTTGCTTCCACCTAACAATTATCCGCCTGGCCAGCCTCCTTTCCATTAATCTGCCTCCACAACCTGTGTGTATTACGTTGTTTCACAGGCCATTGAGTAAAACACACAAATAAATCCAGAGCCAGTGTAGTGGGTGGTTTGGACAAGAGCTTCTCCCTGCCTAGAAGCAATAACTTCTGCTCTGGAAATCCTTCTCCACTAAGCCCTGACCTGTTGAGACTCTTTGTAGTTACTCATGTTAATAGAGAGATGCACTCTGCATGTGCTCAGAGAGCCATTTTTATGTGTTCTTCATATGTTCTAAAACTGATTCCTGGCACTGAAAGTCTGCACCGTGATGCAATGCAGTATTTACATGCTGAGTGCTAAATTTGGGTCAGGGAACAAGGGGTTAAACTGCTGGCAAATGCGGGGTGCCTGCAGGAAATCACTACCTTGTCACTTTACAAGCTTTGCAGGGCTGTTGTTGTGAAGATAAGCTGAGTAACAGCGCCATCCTGAAAGAGAGGTGGTGCCAATGCAACATCATGGCGCTGACTGGCACCCCCGCATCAGCACTAAGGCAACGGGGCCAACACTACAGACAGCGACAGTCACCCGCGCTGCACCTCCCTTGTGTCGGCCAAAGCCGGCTGGCGCAAGGGAGGCGCCATCATGGCACGTTACAAATTTGTACCAGGCCCAGAGACATTGTGCTTGGGTACTGTGGTCGCATGCAGGAGGGAATGTCTCTTCTCAGATGGCGCAGGTTACTCTCGGCTTCAGTGAGTGTTTGGCTTAAAAATAAATCCAGAATCATTAAAAATCTGCCGCCTAATTCAGAGGGATGCCTTTTGAGTCCATCAAAATGTTTTAAATCAGGGCTCAGTCTTAACCAGGAGTTGGGCTGGCACAGTTAGGCCAGCAAAGTTTGGCTGCCACAAGGAACACTGTAAAGTGCATTTCAACCACTCTCAGGGCGCAATTCTAACCAATTTTCCAGCACCAGGGTAAGGGCAATTCACCGTTGAGGTAAGCGAATAAACATTCTATTCATAGAATCATAGAGTTGGAAGGGACCTACAAGGTCATCTAGTCCAACCCCCCGCCTGTAGCAGGAAATCCTCCTACAGCATCTCCAGCAGGTGCCTGTTGAGCCTCTGCTTGAAGGTCTCCAGGGAGGGAGAATCCACCACCTCCCTTGGTAGTATTTGGAGAGTGCTGTCCTATCCCCTCTCAGTCTTCTCTTCTCCAAGTTCAGCATACCCAGTTCCCTCAACCTTTCCTCATAGGACTTGTTTTCCAGCCCCACAATCATCTTCGTTGCTCTTTTCTGAACCTGCTCCAATTTGGCTGCATCTTTCTTGAACGGAGGTGCCCAGAACTGAACGCAGTACTCCAGGTGAGGTCGCACCAATGCGGAGTGTAGCGGAACCACAACTTCTTGTGATTTGGATGCTATGGTTCTACTAATGCAGGCTAAAATTGCATTCGCCTTCTTTGCAGCCGCATCAGACTGCTGACTCATGTTCATCTTGTGATCCAACTCCAAGATCCCTCTCACATGTTGTGCTGCCAAGCCAGGTTTCCCCCACTCTGTACCTGGGTCTTTGGTTATTTTTGCCCAAGTGTAGAACCTTGCCTTTTCCCCTGTTGAACTTCTTCTTATTCTTTTCAGCCAAGTATTCCATCTTGTCACGGTCTTCCTGAAGGCTTTTACTGTCTTCTATAGTGTTTGCCACTCCTCCCAGTTTTGTGTCATCCGCAAATTTGATGAGGTCCCCTTGTATCCCGTCATCCAAGTCATTGATGAAGATGCTAAAGAGAACCGGGCCCAAGACAGAGCCCTGGGGCACGTCACTTGAAACTGTCGCCCAGGTCGAAGCAAAGCCATTGACAATCACTCTTTGTGTACGGTGATCCAACCAGTTGCGGATCCACCTAACAATGATTCATTTAGCCCATATTTTTTCCAGCTGAGGCCTTTACATTGAGGAGGCCTTCATGACTGCCTTCCCAATGCAGAAAGCAGCACACACCCCATTGGTATAGCTATGTCAGTGCTGGAAAGTTGGATAGGATTGTGCCCAGCGGTGTCATCTAAATGATTTAAGAACAGGTACTCACTTTTGATGGGCACGTGTCGGGACCCGCTCACCGGAAGTGACGTCATAAGCCGGAAGTGAGGTCGTGGCAGGAAGGGACATGAGAAAAGCCCTTTTGGAGGCCTCAGATGATTTTAAACTGACCCAACAGTTGCAACAGTATTCCACAGCACCCTCAGAACATGTGAAGGAGGCCTGGCATCATGTTAAAACCCCAGAGCAACTCATTTTTCAGTGGCAAGGAAAGGAAAGGAAAGGCTCCGCTCGCTGCCTGCCTGCCTGCCTGGCTCTGAGAACATGCAGGCAACTCAAACATGCAGGAAATTCAAACGTTGCAGAGGGCGGAGTTGACGAGTGGGTGGGCGAATGGGCGGGGCCAGCTGTAATCCTAGAAACCGGTACTCACGTACCCCCGCGTACCCCCTGCATGACATCACTGATTGTGCCCTCAGAATCAGGGTGCATGTCTGGGTGCTGGGATCTCTGACTCTGAGAGTGGTCCAAACAAACTTAACGATGTCCCTTCTGCCGGCCAAGTTTTGCTGGCCAAACTGTGCCAGCCTAACTCCAGGTTAGGATTGCACCCGCAACCAAACTAGCTGATCAATCAGCTGAACGCTGCAAGCTGGAAAAAAAATGAGGTGACCGGGCTCAAGCTGATACCCCAGAGACCCTTCCCAGCAACCCTCCCAATCAGTGATGTCATGCAGGGGGACCGCGGGGGAACTCAGTTCCACTAGTTAAAATTAGGGCTGACTCCACACACTTCACTCTCCCTCCCCCCTCCCAATTCCTCTGCAAAGAGCTTTTCTTCCTGGTTGGCCGGCACTCAGAGGGTTAAAGGGAGCGACTCCGGATTCCTAGGGGGGCGAAGGCAGTGATGTCATTCAGGGGGAATGGACCAGAACGGGCGTTCCGGATCCTAACGGGCTCCGTGGCTGGTTCCGGGTTCCCGACAAGTGCCAATCAAAAGTGAGTTCCTGTTCCTAAATCATTTGAATGACACCACTGCTCCCGATGTGGGCAATTCACCCAAATCATGTCTTAGCAGACGGCGTAGAGAAATCAGGAGAGGCAAGTGTAGGCCTACCCAGTTGGGCTGGTTTCCAGGGGCCATTTCAGGCCACAGCGTTTCCCATTTTGCAGGCCTCCACAGAGCCGAGGCACACGACTGACAGAGGCATGAAACGCTTGGCCTGCGGCTCTGCGCCGACTGAGTTGCAGAATGCCGTGCGGGCAGCGGGCAAGCTCTGCACCTCTGCTGCACCCTGGGGACTGTCTGATCACTCATGTTCAGACACGGAGAGGAAGAGGCCCAGTCAAAATGTTTCTCAGGAGAATGACAGAAGACTGCCTCGGGCAAGGCTTTCTGAAAAAAAGCCACCGCCCAGACACAGGCGAGACCAAGAAGAAATTGGCACCGCCCTGCTTGGGAATGGCCTGCCCTCGCAGGAGGTGCCGGCCTGCCCCGTGTCCAGGGCAGCATCTGTTGTGTGCCCCCCTCTCCGCTTTGACGCAACGCCTCTTGCTCTGCACCTTGAAGACTGTGAGGGCCTGACCTGGCCCATGTTGCCTGGCCAGAGACCGGGATGGGATGGGGCAAGGAACACCAACCTGCAATGGACGTTTCCAAGTGCCTGGAACGGGAGTCCCACCTGCTCATCAGGACGAGAGTCGAATTCGGGAGGGAAGGCGGGAGGGAGAGCTCAGGCTCGGCTCCGGGAGATCGGTGAGAGAGCGCAGTCTTAACTTGCAGTGATGTCATGCAGGGGGTACGCGGGGGTACGCGAGTACCGGTTTCTAGGATTACAGCTGGCCCCGCCCATTCACCCGCCCACCTGTCAACTCCGCCCCCTGCAACGTTTGAATTTCCTGCATGTTTTCAGAGCCAGGCAGGCAGGCAGGCAGCGAGCGGAGCCTTTCCTTTCCTTGCCACTGAAAAATGAGTTGCTCTGGGGTTTTAACATGATGCCAGGCCTCCTTCACATGTTCTGGGGGTGCTGTGGAATCCTGTTGCAACTGTTGGGTCAGTTTAAAATCATCTGAGGCCTCCAAAAGGGCTTTTCTCATGTCCCTTCCTGCCACGACCTCACTTCCGGCTTATGACGTCACTTCCGGTGGGCGGGTCCCGACACGTGCCCATCAAAAGTGAGTACCTGTTCTTAAATCATTTAGATGACACCACTGTTAACTTGCACTGGATTGGTGAGTCCGGCGGGCCTGTGCCGCATCCAGTGCCCCTTAAGTGCGCTGGGGAGCCTCCCCAGGGCAAGGACATGTTCCCCCCCTCTTGCCCCAGGGGAAGCTCCAGCCTCCCCATATAATAGGGTTCCTCGGATCTGCGCTTCGGATCAGGCGCAGAAGACGCATGGCCCAAATTGGGGCCAGGCAGCCTCCAAGTGGGGCCTGGGATGCGGCCTAACGACCTCATCTCAACACCTGCAGGACCCCCCCCCTTCGTTCTCCACAATGGGCAACCCAATATGGAGGTCCACCCCCTCCCATCCAGTTCCGCCTTCCCCACCCCCTCCTCCCCACCCTGAACGAGCACACGGCCTGCAGGGACACCGAGCGAAGGCACCATCCGGATATGCTAGTTGGAGTTGTGCAAGAAGAAGGTGTTTCCTTTCCATGTCTAATGATTTGCACTGGAGTGTGTTGCTTTTCCTTTCGTTGCCTTATGTTGCTTTGTTGTTGCTTTTCATTCTCCTCTTCTGTGGGTGGAGGCCAAAGCCAAGGGAGCGGCAGCGGGGACACCAAAGCTCCTGCCAGGCCCGCTTGGAGGCACCTTCAGACAGTGGCGTTTCTACAGGGATGGCAAAGCTCTAAGTGTTGCAAGAAGCCTTACCCTGTCATGCAAATCCCGCCTCTCCCTTGCTGCTGTAGCCAGTAAGCAACTCCAAGATGTTGCTATTCCCTGTGAGGATTGGCTAGAACGGTGCAGGAGAGGAGTGATTTCCACTGCAAGGTCAGGCTTCTTTCAAAACTTAGAGCTTTGCCATCCCTGTAGAAACTCCTCTGCCTTCAGATGGCACATTAAGAGGAGGAGCCCCTTTTCCCTACAAAACAACTCTCAAAACAAGTGGTGGCAAATTATTTTCCAAAATGGACCTGCCCCAGCTGTTGCGAATGACTCCATGCTTTCTGCGGACCGTATATTGCAGGAAAGGGCATTTTTGGCGTGATCCCGTCCAAATGGGCTCCCTTGTGCCGGGTGCTGGCTGTTCCCCGTGCCCATGCAGAAATTCTGCCTGGGTCCACTTGCTGGGGTCTCCCATTCCAGGATCTCACAGGACAGGACTGGCTCTCTGCCTGAAGCTCTGCGAAGCGGCTGCCAGCCAGAGCAGGCAGAGGGCACGAGGAGCCAATGGCTGGGCTCTGTGCGGCAGCCGGGGGCGTAGCTCAAGAAGTGCCGGGGGTGCAATTGCACCAGGCTACAAGCTTTAGGGGGACAACAAGGTGAGGTTGACGCTAGTGGCCAACATGGTGACAATCTTGGGATGTATGAATAATACCATCACGTTATATACCATTCAAGGTGGAATTTAATGCAGAATGCAATGACACAAACCAGAGCGTAATAACTTTACCCTATCAAACGTTATGGCCCAAACCCCCAGAAAATGGAAATACAACTGTCATGGTTTCTTAAAATCATGGTTCTTAGGGATAACACTGTCATAGTACATACCATTCATGTGGTATTTCAAGCAGAACGCAATGCAATGAACCAGAGTGTAATATCTTTATTCTATCAAATGTTATGGCCAAAAAACCAAGAAAATGAAAATACAACTGTGACGTCACTTCCTGCTGTGATGCGACTTCCGGGGCATCCTTTTGCACCGGGCTGCACTTCCATTGGCTACGCCAGTGGTGGCAGCTTCTGTCTTCGGGACCCCTGCCACTGGCGACCCGGCATCTCCCCACATCTCCCCCGAAAAGACCCTTTGCTGGCACCGCCGGGAAAAACCTGCCTGAATACACGCAGAGCGGCAGCAGGTTGGCACAGACGCTGCTCAGCAGGGTGGTTGTCATCCAAGCCTCCTTGCTGTGCTTTTCCTGGGCCTGCCCTTAACTCCACTCTCACCAAGCAATCCTTTCCCTAACTGGGCTGGTGGGGGAGGCCGGAACAAGAGCCAGCCCCAGCCGTGATGCTCAAGCTCAGCCCCGCAGCAGTTCCTTGCAAAGAGCCCTCGAAAGAGCCCTCCCCGTCCCGTCCCGACTGAGTTGCCCATCCGATTGGCTCTGGCAGCCGGCCTGCCTGCCTGCGGCCAACTGCCCTGGCACAGATCCCACCGCGCAACTCCCCCCTGAAGGACGCGGAGCCTCTCATTGCTCAGAGAGGAGCTCTGCTGGAAGGCAGGGGCTGGCTACCTCTTTTCCTCTGAACTCCAGCAGCTCCACACACACTGCGAGAAGAAACCCGGGAGGTGGGGACATTTTAAGCAAACACCCTGTGAAGCAAGTACTGGAGTCGTCTCACTTTTTTGAAGCCGCAGTGTATCTGCGTTTGTCCTGCAAAGCAGACCATTTTCGTTCCTTTTGCTGAGGTCAAGTGCCTTAGCCAGACCGGTGGGCTCAGGCTGCGTTCTGGGAAACGCTGGCGCAAAGAAAGCTGTCTTGTGCCAGGGACTGTGACGCGCGCCAGCACTCCAGGGCTGCAGGCAGGAAGTTCTGCTCAGTCTAGTCCCTACCCGGAGACGCTGAGGCTTGGACATGGGATGTTCTGCGCAGGACCACAGTGTGGTTGAGGGTGGCACAAGAGGCACTTCCAGAGGCAGCAGCACCCGAAGTGAAGACGTTGTGACATCATGCAATACCATGACGACACTTCTGCGTTCTCCCAGAGGAAAGAGGAGGTGCCCAAACACGAGAAGGCAGCGGTGGCTGCCGCCCCCCCCCGTCCCTTTTCCTTGGGAGGCTCTCGTTGAGGACCACCGTGCCCCCCCCGGGCATAGCTAATGAAACTGTAGCCCCATGCAGAGGGCAAAATGAAGCCCCAGGAGTGACATCACAACAGGAAGTGATGTCACAGTTGTATTTTCATTTCCTTGGCCATTTTTTTTCTTGGTCGCAATTTTTACGTGTTATATTTTTGTTTTCTGGTTTTCCCCCATAACTTTTGACCGTGTGAAGATATTACACTCTGGTTTATTTCATTGCATTCTTCATTAAATTACCTTTCCAAAGATATATAACATGATGGTATTATTTATAATGACCAAGGTTTTCACAATTTTGACCACTAATGTCAAGCTCAGCTTGTTGCCCCCCCGAAAGCTTGTTGCCCAGCGCAACTGCACCCCCCTGCACCATTGTAGCTACACCCCTGGCACACACCCCCATGCTTCTTACACCAGTGGAGGTGGATTTAACCCTTTGCCTCTCCGACAGTCCCAGGCGAGATCAGGTCCCCCCTCAGTTATCTTTTAGCTAACGGGGAGGGGGGGAAGCAAGGCAAACTGAAGTCACAGCTATACCAGGGGTCCGAGAAAGAGGTGCTCTCAGGGCAAGTTCCGGGCATGAGGAGCAAGGCTGGCATTCTGAATACCATTTGGATCCTGCAGTTGAGAGGATCAGTGGAGTGAAATTAAGTGAGTGACAGCAGGACACAAGAAGTGTTTGAAACTGCATGAGGGAAACCGCCTGGTTGATGGTTGATTAATTACAGGGGTCAGTAGCATTCCTAGAAGGGGGGCAAGATGCTAAGTTTTGCAGGAGCCTGAGCTCCTGTGTTATACAGCCCCTCCCGCTGCCTTCAGAGCCATTCGCGGCTCGGAGAGTTTTGCTTTCTGAGCCACAAATGGCTCTTAAGGCAAGGGGGAGGGGAAACGTTACACAGGCACTCAGGCTCCTGCAGTACCTTCCCCCCCCCCACACTAGGAACACCACTGTTTAGGAGATTCAGCTGGACAATGAGACCATTTTCATCTGAGAGCACTGGAGGAATTTCCCGCAGGGCACAGTGATGAGCAGGGACTGTGGGGATTTAAGCATTGTCAAATGAGTTAATTTGATTTATGCGTTTAGTTGATTTGACCCTGATTTGTGCAGGATCAAATGAGTAGCTGGATCAGCGAGAATCAAGCAAGCATGAACTGCAGAAACGGACTTGTTCTACCGAGCAAGACCTTCTCTGCACCCTGCTGTCATCTTGTGTCAAAGCCACCAGAGTCCAGCCACAGACACATCCAGTTCTGTTTGGTCTGAGATCTAAATCCCACGCAGAATTTAACAGCAAACTTAATTCAGAAGCTGGAGTTGGAAATCTACATCCTGCATGAAAAAGAAATGTGGCTCAAAGAAGGTCCTACTCCTTGATGCCACCAAAACTCACCACGGGCCCCCTCAGGGGACAAGCCTCCTTTGAGGCCAATTCCATAGGTACTCTGACCCCAAGCCATAAAGGGCTTTACACTTTAGATGTAGGAGTGGCAGCAAGAGGCAGGTAGTTGGTTGTCTTGTGTGCTCCCTGAGGCATCTGGTGGGCCACTGTGAGATGCAGGAAGCTGGACTGGATGGGCCTTTGGCCTGATCCAGTGGGGCTCTTCCTATGAGTCCATGTCTGAAGAGGAGCATCTGATTCTGGTGGCTGTCAAAGAGAAATGCTGTGGAGAGTCTTGACTGCCCACCGGTGTGTTTTCCTCAGGATTTACCTCAGACTGCCAGGTGCAGGTGAGGGGCCACAGAATGCAGGCATCCTGTTGTCTCATGTGCTTCCTGAGGCATCTGGTGGGCCACTGTGAGATGGTGGAAGCTGGGCTAGACAGGCCTTTGAGCTGATCCTGCAGGGCTCTTATGTTCTTAACCATTTTACTGATTCAAAAAATACTGATTTCATCTTGCACAATGGCAGAACTGAAAGAACAGAAAGAAAATCAGATGCAATTTATCCAGAGCATATGCTAATGCAGGCAGTTATGTGGGGGGCATGAAGATGTTCCTTCTGCTTTGGCGAGATTATTTTTGTCTCTGATCTGCCTCTGCGGTCCACTTACACATGCTCTTTTGGCAGCCACAGCTCTATCATTAGGAAGGGAGGGCTCCCTTTACATCCGCCCCTCCCCGACGTCCCTTCCCTCCTCGACCGTCCAGCGTGGCAAGGCGGGGGATGGGAACCGACCGCCCTCTGCAGAAAAGGCAGTGCTAAGAGGAAAGGCACACCCCTCCCCCGCATTTCTCAGATTTCAGGCAATTGCACCAGAATTGTGCACTCCAAGGATTTTTCGAGAAGAGGCTCCTTCTCTTGCACGGAGAGGCTGATTTACAGTTACTTTACAAAAGCAAAAGAGCATCATTCTCAGTTTCCATAGCTTGAGAAAACCACACCATAACATAGGGAAGTTGTAGTAGAGGGAAGTAGCATAGGTGTAGGTAACTGAGAGCGCAATCCTAATCTGGAGTTAGGCTGGCCCAAGTCACTTCTGATGGCCCTGAAGTGTTGCAAATGCACAGTTAAGCACATTTGGAACACTCTTGCAGTCAGGGAGACTGGGCCAGCACAAGTGACTTGTGCCAGCCTAACTCCAAGTTAGGATTGCGCTCGAAACTGGCACCCAGGGCCAGTGATGTCATGCACCCACTACGCACCACTATGCAAGTACTGGTTCCTAGAGGTTGAGCTGGCCCCGCCCACTCGAAGCTGGCCCCTGCTATTTAACCAGGGAACAGTTGAAGCAAACTATGTCTATACACATCTTTAGAAAGCAAATAAAAGCAATAGAAGTTAAATCAACACTAACCACAAGCTGAAGTTATTACAAACACGATCACCTCCATGGCAACAATCATGACATCACTTCCGGCTTATGACATCACTTCTGGTGGGTGGACCCCGACAAGTGCCAATCAAAAGTGAGTACCTGTTCCTAAGTCATTTGGATGACGCCACTGCCCAGGGCCCAGTTCAAAGTGTCACCCCCAGAAGTGACAGGCCCCGGACGTGATGTTACACCTCACACTTTTTCTTTTAAAAAAAAGGAAATGGCTTCCCTGTCGCCCCAGCCCCTGCCAGAGGTTGTGAACGACCATTTTCGCCACTTTCGGCTCCAGTCTCTCTCCAATTAAAAAAAAAAAATGGAGCCCTTTTGCTGCTTTTTCCCCCCACTGGACAGTGACAGGAGCCAAAAGTGATGACAATAGTTGGCGGCTGCTCACTGCCCCCTGCTCCTTTCTTCTGCCCAGGTTGGCTCCCAAGCCAAGGAAAAGGGGGGAGTGACAGCTCACCATGTTCAGCTTCAGCCTCTCTCCAGCAGAACATCAGAACATATGAAGAGCCCCTTTGCTGGATCAGCCCAAAGACCCATCTAGTCCAGCTTCCTGCATCTCTCAGTGGCCCACCAGGTGCCTCAGGGAGCACACTGTTGTGTATTTGTGTAAATAGTAGCAGAGTTGGGGGCTTGGAGACCCATTCCAGCGCTTGCCTTAGCGCTCCGAAGCGAAGAATTGAAGCAATCGCCACATTTCCATAACAAAGTCTCTTTATTGTAGCGAAAGTAAGAAAGGTACAAAGGTTCAATCTGCCGGCTAGGAAGTTTCACATCTCACAGTCCAGAACTCATCTCACATCTCACAGTCCAGTTTCACATCTCACAGTCCAGAACTGGTAGAAACTGGCATTCCGTCTCTCCGTCTCAAGATCAGATAAACACCTGTGTGTCCTTCAGCAGGCAGCTTCCCAGCTTGTTAGGGATAGTAGTTGTACTCCCTTTCTGATAGTGTAAAATAAGCAGGCAGTTTCACACGGGAAGCCCTGGCTGGAAACACTGCACATTCCCATGAGCTCATAGTGTTCTAAGGGTCACCCCATTGGGTAAAATGGGGCACAAGGGGTCTTCAGGTATCCACCTACCAGATACACTCTGGCTGCATCCCTTTGTTCTGTGGTTAGAAGGAGTTTTTCACTGTGTGTGCTTAAGATGTAAAGCTGCACTGAAAACGGCCGCCTGCGAGCGGCCCAGACTTCACCGGCTTCCTAGCCGGCAGATTGAACCTTTGTACCTTTCTTACTTTCGCTACAATAAAGAGACTTTGTTATGGAAATGTGGCGATTGCTTCCATCCTTCGCTTCGGAGCGCTAAGGCAAGCGCTGAAATGGGTCTCCAAGCCCCCAACTCTGCTACTATTTACACAAATACACAACACACACAAGACAACAGGCTGCCTGCATCCTGTGGCCACTCCCTTGCACTTGGTATTCTGAGGTGAATCCTGAGGGAAACACACTGGTGGCCAGTTAAGATTCTCCACAGCATTTCTCTTTGACAGCCACCAGAACCAGATGCTCCTCTTCA
>JAJKFI010000017.1:3124521-3153162 GCA_029204185.1 Lerista edwardsae | reverse complement strand
CTGGCATCCTGAGGGAAACACACTGGTGGCCAGTCAAGATTCTCCACAGCATTTCTCTTTGACAGCCACCAGAATCAGATGCTCCTCTTCAGACTCATAGGAAGAGCCCCACTGGATCAGGCCAAAGGCCCAACCCTACATTCCTTTCCCATCCCCCACTCCATTTGGAGGTTTCTGCTGGCTGTGCTTGCCAGGGCCGGCCTTAAGCCAATGTGACCAATGTCATCACATTCGGCCCCACACCAGGGCAGAGAGCTCTTCTGCAGCCGGGACCTCTATGAACTGTAAGTCAGTGGGGCGAGCAGAGCAGCTCTACCTGGGGCCCTCCCACCTGCCCCTGCCTCTAAACTGCCCAAAATGGGCCTCCTGGAAGCAGGTGGTGGTGATGTCATCATATCACCACCAACTACTTCCGGGTGCCACACATGGCACCACAAGAGCTTGTCTTGGTGCGTGGGGGCCCCGCAAGGAGGGTGGGCCCCCCGCAGGAATGCCCCACATTGGGCCCTGCCACTCCTAGAGCCGGCCCTGGTCTCAGTGGGGTGTCAGTGCAACGTTGCGCCAGTGTCCACAGCCACGACACAACCGCCCGCAACACTGGAGAGCAACAGCACGCCCACACCCACCACTGCGCTGGCATGTCTCAAGGCACGCACCACCCCCGATGCCACGCCAGCCGGCGAGTCCGAAGTATGGGGCTGCATCGCCCTCAGGGCCCGATCCTACCTTCCAGTGCAGGTGCAGCCTCCAGGCAAGGGAACAAACTTTTCCTTCCCTCGAGGAGGCCACTGTGACCCCCCCCCCCCCGCATGCAGCACAGGCGCCATTGGCACAGCCGGGCAGGGTTGAGCTGCTCTCAGAGATTTATTTGTATGTATGTCCATTTCGTGTCTGAAAAGAGGGAAGCGGCTAACAAGAACGGGGCGAAAATGAAAGGAAACCCCCTTGCGAGGCGAGGCGATTCAAGTATTAGTGGCGCAAGAAATCAAGGCGGCGGCAGCAGCAGCAGAGCGTGCCAAAGCCGCCCCGCCGGACTCCTGCTCCTCTCCTTTCCAGCCTCTCGGCCCGTCTCCTCGCCGTCCCCAGCTGAGCTCTTCTGTTCCCATTTCAGGGGGGTGACAGAAGGCCGCGGCGGGGCTTCTTCGAGGCTCTCGCATCAGCCCAGACCAGGGCTGTTCAAGTGCGGCCCGCGGAGCCAGCGCGAGTCCGAGAACGACGCGCGCCCCCCCGCCCCGCCCAGCCTGGAACTGGAGGGGCTGTAGGACCCGGCAGGGGCGCGCAGCTGGGCCGGGCTGCTCCCTCCCTGCCTCCCTCCCTCCCTCCCTGCGAGCCGGAGACGCAGCTGGCGAACTTTTGCCCAACTTTCCAGAACTTTCTCGCGCGTCCTGACATATAGAGGGGGCGCCCGACCGAGCGCGCGCAGCAGCTCTGCAGAAGCGCGACGAGGACGCCGCCGGGCCCGAGATCCGCTGCGGAGCACCCTAGCCGTGCACGTTCCAAGGCCTGCGAGGTGAGGCTGGCGCCGGGTCGGGGCGAGGCCGCAGCTCCGCACGGAGCCTGCAGGAGCCGCTGCTTCTGGGATCGGCGGTTGCGGACGGCGCCCCGGGCACGCGCCTCCTCGGAAGCAGCCCCCGGGGCGATCTGCTCTCGAGGGAAGCCGCTGAGGAGCGCGGCGCGCCCGTGCAGCAGCCGATGCGCGTTTCCCACCCGGCGGCTCTGACCCCTAAGGGGGGGGGGGCTGCAGCCTCAAGGCGCTTCTCGGAGGTGCCCGGACGCCGTTCTCGCGGGTGACCGTCCAGCGGGGGGAGCTCTTGCGCCAGCCCTGCCGGGGGAGCGAGCCTGGCGCAGTGGCCCTGGGCTGGCGCCGGAGACCGTCCCCCCGGAGCGGCGCCCCGGCTTTCCGCTCGAGAGTGAGCCCAAGGGTCGACGCTCGGGCCCGGGGGCTTCCGGGGAGTCGCTCTTTCGGCGATCGGAGCGTACTTGTGGGGTGGGGGTGAATGCAGACGGCTGAGCTCCGAGCCGGGCTCTTGGCTTCACCTCGCTCGCTTCTTGCAGACGAGAATAGCCCCACCGCGCTCTGCTGCCCATAAACGTCCCCATAGCAAGGGCCCGTCCCCGCTGGGTGGCGGCGTGAGCCGGTCGGAGCCGTTTCCTTATTTGGAGAAAGGCGGCTTGGAGAAAGCGCCCCCCCCCATGAAGGGCATTGGGCTGGGGGCGCTCAGTTAGGGAGGACGCTGTGGAAGGATCCGTGGGAACCGTGCTCGGCTCCTCCACCTCCTCCCCGCCCCCATAAAGCGCCCGGGGCGCCAGCGCGCATCCCCGGAGAGGCTGGGCCGTGCGCTCCGTCGGCGCGCGTAAGAACGCCCTCGCAGTGCTGGGCGCCGGCCTTTGTCTGCAGAGCGGATGCTCGGGAGGCTCCCCGGGTCTCCTGGCGGGCGAGGCGAGAGTGACGTGGCGCGGCCCTGCCCTGCGGGAGCGGCTGCCCCCCCATCGCCCACCCTGCTAGATGCGCCCCTCGCACATCTGCCCGCTTCGGAGCCACGCGTGGCTGGCTGGTGCCCCCGACAGTCGCAAGCAGTGGGCAAAGGAGAGGGTTGGCCTCCCGCGTGTCTCCGCTGAGTTCCGCTCTGGCCCTCTCTGTTTCAGGCCAGCTGTGCGCAGAGCCACTGTCACATGCTGCAGTCCGCTGTAAGTGCAGGGAGTGGGGATTTCTGGCCCCTGTTTTGCTGAGTGGGTCTTGGGAATGCTGCTGTGCTTGGCCACATTGCACGACCCAGCTCCGGAAGTGAATCACCCCAGGACTTGGACTGCTCGGGAATCTGGTCTTTGAGAGACTATCCTGGACTGGGGGTGGCGGCAGGGGAAGTTTCTCCCACGTTTAAAAAACCGGCTGTGTGCATTAACCCTCGAATCCAAAGCAGCGCATCCCTTTTTGCCGAGGGAGCCCAGAGCTCCCCTGATACGCTTTAGATAACCGGCAAGGTCTGGCGTGGGCAGCTTTTCATGAAAAGCGCACACTTGTGTTCTTGTGAAGTGAAATGCCTTTGCTTGAAACGCAGCCGCTGCCTACATCGGAGGAGGCCTTCTCTTTGTCAACCCTGAAATTGTCTTTCATGTGTGAGGATCAGATCCTGGAGATCAGCTGCAGAGATTGTATGTCTGTCCCAATGCAGCCGGACATCTGCGTTGCCAAATGCAGAAATAGAGCTGTTGTTGTTAAAAGCATGATGGGCCTCCAGACCTATGGCCCAGGGGCCGCATCCAGCCCACCAGAAGATTGTATCCAGCCCACAGCAACTTGGAGGTTTTTTTGCCAGAGCATTTGCTAATTCCATTTCTCAGTTTCGGCATGGCACTGCTTCTTCGCAATTGTCACGTTTTCCTTTTGTTCTGACTCCTCATATGCTGATTACAAAAAAGTTTCAAGAAAAAACTTATTTATTCATTTGTAAAACTGATTTTGGGAGGGGAGCTGTGAAAATGTGTAAAATACATGATGTCGCCCTCATACTGAAAGATTTGGAGACCCCTAGTATAGTTAAAAGGTAGCAAGCTGTTTATCCTTCAGATGGGAGGGGAGAGACATAATCTGAGATGGGAACAGAGACAAAAAGGAACTGAGAACATCATTGGCTCGGTACGGACTTTCACCCCCGCCCCTTTTGCATTTTTTTTCTTTGCCTGTGTTTGCATGAAAACTCAAATTTGCAATTGTTAATTCAGGCACACTGAGTTATTGCAAAATGTAAATTATGATGTATGTCTGGAGCACAGGACTCTTGTTTTCTTGGTGATGAAAAGGCCTGGCCTTCCGGTGGGCCTTTTCTTGCTGGCCATTTATCTCCAGCTCTTCTCATCGTGGGCCTTTCTGACGTGGCATGTGGGGGCAGCTGTGAAGGGAAGAGGGACGGCTTGCTGCTAAATAACATTGCAGTGGAGTATAAATCAGGACAGGCCAACATTTTGAGAAGGACATAGTTGAATTTATGACCTCGGAGCAATCTGAGGATGATTTATGCATTTTCTTGTCCGGCCATTCAGTTCAAAAAATTTTTTTATCACCCTTGCTGTCAAGATTGGTCTCAGGGTAGAGATGGGAGCAGAGAAAAAATGGGGGGGGGGAGCTTTTGCATGATAATATTTAAATGCATGGAGATTAATCGCTGCACAGCTTAAATTGCACCTGTAATCAGCGTTTCAAAAATGGTAGCTAGCGGGTTTTCTAGGTGGTAGTGTGGGAAAAATCACCAGGGTTGGCCATCCCAAACCTCACCATTGGTCCTCTCCAAGCACCATCCGGTTGGGCTTACAAAAGTCGTGCTAATTACGTCCTGCCAATCTTTTCCCAAATCTGGGGCCCGGGAAATGGGCTGACTCCGTTTCCGGTTGCTGTTGCCCTGCCCACATCCCACTGTGACGTCAGTGTGCCACGTTGCAAAAAGCTGCAGGGGTTGTGCACAAGAGTGTGGATGAGGACTTGCCATAGCTTGCAAGCAACCCTTGCAAACCCAGAAGGGCTGTCACTGATTTTCTCCCATTTATCAGGAGTGTTTGACAGATGGTCCTTTTTCAGCTTTTTTTTTTTTTTTTTAAGAAGTCAAGCTTCTGTCCCGGACAGGGGCCCCTTCAGTCATCCCCCGTCATCGTCATCGCCCCCCCCCCCGGTCCTTAGGCCTAATTGTAATTGTTCGACAGCAGTGCATATTGTTCTGTTCTGAAACCCTTGTCAGGTTCTTGAGGGAACTACCTTATTTATCTGTTTTCTTTCAGAATGAAAAAGGCAAACGTTGACCACACTAAGAAAAAATTTCAAGGTATCTTTAGAAAAAAGAACAACCCAGCTACGGTGCACTTGACACTTCACACATCCACAGTGGGTCAGAGAGAGGGCCCAAAACTAGCTTCTCGTAGTCATGAAACCAGGGTCCAGTAAGTTGGACCCAGATGACGTAATCCTAGCCGTCCAAGGGGTCTCAGTGGTAGTGTCCTGGCCCTTCTGCCCCCAGACAGGGTCTCTGGTTCTGAAACATCCACCAGGTATCTCTGCCCTTGCCCTCAAGAATGCAAGAGCTGCTTTGCAGGATCAAGCCCAGCTGGGTTCATCCCGTCAGGCAGCCCATTCCAAACACCTTGGAAGTTCTCTAGTGTGGAGGCAATAGCTTTTTTCTCCCAGTGTTGCCCTCAAAGCCTGATATGCTAGAGTAGCCATATTGAAAATATGGGAAGATGGAAAGTGGGAGGGCTGTGTAGTTTTGCTTGAATCAGGGTTGTAAAAAGGCTTTTTTCCCTTTCTGATTCATTTTGCTATTGGCAAATGACTGAGAAATAGCCCAACTGATTGCTGCCTTCTCAGGAAAGCAGCAGGCTCTGTCGTCACAGTGATGGCACTTCCGGCCATGACATCACTTCCGGCGGGTCCTGGACAGATTGTCATTCTCAAAAGTGGGTCCCAGTGCTAAACCATTTGAGAGCCAATGCCGTAAGGTACAGCCTGTTCACGGAGTTCCCCTTAACAATTGCCTCCTGAACCCATTGATAGACTTTCCTCAGATCAATCTTTACGTTTGAAGTTTGAAACTTCTTAGTTTGAAACTTTTTAACCAAAGGAGATTCAGCAATCTTCTCTAGCTGATCACTTCTTTGCCAAGTTGTCCTTTTTTTGCATATCAACCTAGATCTGCCCTCAAGCCTTCACTTTCACCTTCTCTTCTCCTCCCAGCCCTTCAAGAGGCTCCCTGCCCCCAAGATCTTGGACAGTGATAGCTTTGTGAGTTGCTCAGAGACTCCTGCCTCCAGAGGTGGATCTACAGGGAGGGCAAAGCTCTAAGTGTTGCAAGGAGCCTTACCCTGTCATGTGAATCCCTCCTCTCCCTTGCTGCTGTAGCCAGTAAGCAACGCCAAGATGTTGCTGTTCCCTGTGAGGATTGGCTAAAACGGTGCAGGAGAGGTGTGATTTCCACTGCAAGGTGAGGCTTCTTGCAAAACTTAGAGCTCTGCCCTCCCTTAGATCTGTCTCTGCTTGCCTCTTCCTGGAGGTGGACGGTCTGGCCAGGGGGTGGGTGCTCGGACCAGGCAGTAGAAGTAGGGCCTGGATCCTCCTCCCGCTCCCCGTGGTGCTGTTCAAGAGGCAGCGATAGCTGTGTTGCTGCCTGGCACATGCACAGCTCCCCTCTCAGGGTGCCGTGGTGTACCCCAGCGAGGAGAACCTCAGCCCTAAATTCCTTCCCTCCAGCACCGAGTTCCAGCTCTTCCGGCGGAGTCAGCGGCTGCTGCTTGGAAACCTCAGAGGTGCAGGAGAGAAGTACGTTAGGGTTGGAGCCCCCTGCAGCTGCCTCCCTGCGAGTCGGCCGCGTGGACGGAGCCCAGTGGAGGGCGGTGCTGTTGCCCCAGCAGTTCATCGCTGTGCTTCTGAACGCACCTGCTGCTGTAAAGCGCGCTGAGAAAGGAGAGGCCTGTAGCCGGGCACCTGGGCATGCACGTGTCCTTTGTCGAGTAGGTCTTCTAGCCAGTGGTGTCATCTAAATGATCTAAATGCCCACCGGAAGTGACATCATAAGCCGGAAGTGATGTCGTGGCAGGAAGTGACATGAAAAAAGCCCTTTTTGAGGCCTCAGACAATTTTAAACTGACCCAACAGTTGCAACAGTATTCCACAGCACCCCCAGAACATGTGAAGGAGGCCTGGCATCATGTTAAAACCCCAGAGCAACTCATTTTTCAGTGGCAAGGCAAGGCAAGGCTCCGCTCGCTGCCTGCCTGCCTGGCTCTGAGAACATGCAGGCAACTCAAACGTGCAGGAAATTCAAACGTTGCAGGGGGCGGAGTCGATGATTGGGTGGGGCCAGCCGTAATCCTAGAAACCGGTACTCACGTACCCCCTGCATGACATCACTGCTTCTAGCCCACCACAAAGAGGGATGCTTTGATCTGGCTTCAGAAAGTAGCGCCTTTACTTGCAGCTCAGAAAAAGCTTTGGCTGTTTAGCCTCCCCATCTTGGAAACAAACAAACAAAAAAGACTTAACTATTAGTGTTACTTGAAAGTACAAATTAACCCCGTGCCTGCCTGAGGCTCTGCCGCTTCCTGGGGGTGCCAGCGTAGAGCTGTTCTGGCTTGCGGCTGCCTGCGTGGCTTTTCTCCCTGTGCAGGGAATGCTGGAGGCCCTTTTCCTCTTCCCTTCCCTCGCTTTGCTGAGTCCCTCGGCTCTGCCCCTTTTCCCCATCCTTGATGTGGCGGCTGAGATTTTGGCAGCCGCCCAGAGAGCGTCATCGGAGAAAAATGTGTGTCGGGCACAGTCATGGAATGTGTAGCTTCAGGCGGATAGATGGAGAGGTGATGTGTGGAATTCACAGACTTGCACCCCTAGTGGGCAACGGGTGGGTGCCCTGCTTTGAACCGAGACCTGGCTGGCAGCATTTGCTTGCGCATGGATCCAGGCTTGCACGAGGTCAGGCACAGACCAAGGGTCACTGCCCCTCTGTCCCAGCTGTTCCCGCAGTGGAGGGAAGGGTTGTTCAACAGGCCACTCTGCCCAGTTCCTTTAACTGCAGCTCCTGCCACAATTTCTGCCGCTTCCTGTTAACACATTTTCTTCTTTTCCTGAAAACGCCATGCGAGTTCTGTTTCCCAACATGTAGCAATTGTTTCAGGTGTAAGAGTGAGACGGGCCCCACATTTTTAGTTGGGGGGGGGAATATGATTCAGTTTTGGGAAACTGCTTGTGCTGCAAATAGTCAGCTTTTGCGAATTGAAGGGCTCCCTCCAGAGGTCGCAGCAGGAAGTGAAAGGGCCCCAGAAAGCCCTTGAGCAAGAGCTGCAGTTCTCCCCCAGCTCGCCTGGTCTTGGGGCAGAGGCAGGTTTGCTCTGCTAGGCTATTTTGTGGCCTGCAACTCTTTCAAGACTGCAAGGAGTATTAAGCTGATGCATTCCCAAGTAGTCTGGAAAACGTTTATTTTCTATACCAAAAATAGGCTAGTTACTTGAGCAGTCATGATTCCCTGCAGGTAGAAAAGTAGTTTGCAGGGGGAACGACTACAGAGGCCCCATGTGAGCAAACACTTTGGCTTCTTCCATGAGCACGTAAAAAGATTCTGGAGTGAGACCACCAGTCCTGTCTTCCTCTTCCCCCAGTGGCCAGCTAGACCCCTCAAGGAAGCCCATTAGCAATGGGCAATAGCAATAGCCATGTCTGGGAGCGGCTTCTCCCAGCATCAGTAACTGGTGCTCAGAGGTAGACTCTCTCTGAGCCTGGAGGCTCTATTCAGCCATCTTAATAGCCAGACCTAGATCCATTTTCCTTCATGAACTTGTTTGATCAGCCATTTAATCTAGTGACACTGCCATATCCGGTGGCCGCTTGGTCCGTTGCGTTGGGTCTCAAACGCTCCTCCCCAACTCCTCCCCGGCTGAAGGAGGGAGGGAGAGAAGTCTCTGCCCACTGCCCCCAGCCCATGCACAGTTTTAGAGCTGAAAAGCTCTGAATACTTCAGCCTTGCCTCAGAGCGAAAGGGCTCCAATCCCTTCATCACTTGGGTTGCCCTTTTGTGCCTCTTTCCCAGTTGTCCAGAGGTTTCCCAAACTTTCCTGGTTCGTGGCGCCCTGGGTGTCTCCGTAATTTTTACACAGAGCCAAAAGAAAGACCTTGAAAATACTCACATCCCTCAAAAGTTTAAACTATCCCATAGCGCCCCTGTGAGTTTGCTGTGGGGGCGCAGGCAGCAGCGTCATGCAGCCGGAACGCTGGGCGCAGGCACTGTAGTGCAGTTTGGGAACTGAGGCGGCTGTCCAAACGTGCCTGCCCCATAGATTTGTAGGGGAGAATTATGATCCTGGTAGGATTTTCAGGGTGATTTTTTTTTTTGTTCCACCTGCATGTGCAACATGCAGCCTGTCCCTTAATTGGAGAAACGGTCGGAGGGAGGACAGTGCCACGGTGCTTTCTAACTGCTCCTTCCTTGCAGGCTCAGCCTGTTCCCGGTTCCCATGGAGGCCCTGTGGATGATCCGCCTCCTGGCGCTCGGTGCTATGGCCGTTGCGGCGGTGCCCTCGGAAGACAAGAAGGCGGCGGGCAAGGCGGCCCCCGGGAAAGAGAAGAAGCTGAGCGAGAAGGCCACGACCTTGGCCGACCGCAGCGCCACGCTGGCCTTCAACCTCTACCACGTCATGGCCAAGGAGAAGGACATGGAGAACATCCTGGTCTCCCCCGTGGTGGTGGCCTCGTCCCTGGGCCTGGTCTCCCTGGGGGGCAAGGCCGGCACCGCCTCCCAGGCGAAGGCCCTGCTCAGCGCCGACAAGCTGAACGACGACTACCTGCACAGCGGCCTGTCGGAGCTCCTGAGCGAGCTCAGCAACGCCACGGCCCGCAACGTCACCTGGAAGATCGGCAGCCGCCTCTTCGGCCCCAGCTCCATCAGCTTCGCCGACGACTTCGTGAAGAGCAGCAAGAAGCACTACAACTACGAGCACGCCAAGATCAACTTCCGGGACAAGCGGAGCGCCCTGAAGACCATCAACGAGTGGGCGGCCCAGACCACCGACGGGAAGCTGCCCGAGGTCACCAAGGACGTGGAGAAGATGGACGGGGCCCTCATCGTCAACGCCATGTTCTTCAAGCGTAAGTGGATCTCCGGGGTGAGCCGTGAACCGGTGGCACCCCTGAGGGAAGCAGGCTGCTTCCAGCGGCATGCCCCACTGTGTCCTGCTGGATTAGGCCAAGGGCCCATTCCATGCAGGGGTCATCTGGGCCAGCGGCGTCATGCAGCCGGAACGCTGGGCGGGAGGAACGGGTGAGCGGCAGCCCGCCCGTTGCGTACCGTTCCATTTCGCCGTCTTCCCTGCCCCCGGAACGGGTGAGTGGCAGCCCGCCCGTTGTGTACCGCTCTGTTTCGCCCCCACAGGGGCGGGGAAGATGGCGAAACGGAGAGGTATGCAACAGGCGGGCTGCCGCTCACCCGTTCCTCCCGCCCAGCGTTCCGGCTGCATGATGCCACCGATCTGGGCCCTGCAGAGCTCAGCTTTGGAAGGCACAGCGTCCTGTCCAGTTTTTTGTTGGGCAGCAGACAGGACCACAGCACAGGGACTCCACACAAGATTGGGCAGGTGGCTGTGCGCTGGCAAATGGGGCGGCTTTGCCTCCCACCCCCAGCGGCTGATCTGGGAGCTTGGCAACTCCGGAGCATCATCCACGACATCCTCATCACCAAATGTCCAGCCCCTTTGCCCGGAGTGTTGCCAGCCCCTGATTTAGTGCGTCCGGCTCCCAGTAGTCATCGGCCTGATACACCTGGGAAATCTACAAGTAGGGCATGAAGGCAGCAGCCCATTGCGGTATATGTCAAACTTCTGGTATTCAGAGGTAGACTGCTGCCAAATGTGGAGGTTCCATTCCAGGAGTTGGGGATCGTCCAGGCAACCAATGATTTGCTGCTCGTTCGTAGCCCATCTGTCCAGCAACGGGATCTACAAATGACCTGGGGGAACGCTGGGCAGGACTTACGCGGGGCTTACGCGTGATTGGCTGCCCGTCTGCAGCGTTCTGCAGCTGTCCTGGCCTGGGGGGGGGCTGCCCCCAGTTAGCGCGCCCCACTGCTGCTCGCCCAGGCACCTGGCGCGACCCTCACCCGTCCTCCACAGCAAGCAGGAGCCCCCCTGAGGCCAGGGCAGCTGCGGATCGCCGCGGATGGGCTGCCAATCACCCGGATGTCCCGCCTACGTCCCACCCAGCATTCCCCCAGGTTGTTTGTAGACCCCGTTGCTGCATCTGTCCCTTGCAAACGCACCGGACGCGTCGCGTGGTTTCCTCAGGCTTCCTCCTCCAGCGATTTGGCTTCTTTGGGTGTCTGATTAGCAACCGTGGCTGGAAAGCAAGAAGGATGCATTTAACCCCAAATTGCCCGTTGGATGGTGGCAAGTCTTGCTGGTGATGCCGCTGGGGGAATTTTGCTGGGTGCCACGAAACAGCCCTGTCCTTCCGGCTACTGACTGCCCTCCTTTCCCTCCTGCTTGCAGCTCACTGGGACGAGAGCTTCCATCACAAGATGGTGGACAATCGCGGCTTCATGGTGACTCGTTCCTTCACGGTGGGCATTCCCATGATGCATCGCACAGGTGAGCGCAGCCCCCCCGACCAGGTAAAACGCAGGCGATTGACATCTTGGCACCCAGATCTTCCTTCAGAGAAGCCATCCAGGTGCTCACAGACTTTTGCCAGCAGTGACTTCCGTAGTTAGGGAACTGGCTGGCAAAAAATGTTCTTTGCCTTCGCCCCTCAGTGCCCTGTGCCTTGCTGAAGGCTCTCGAGTGGGTCCCAGCAGACAGATTTATGGTTACCTACTGGAACTGTACACACTCTACATGGGGTTCCTGTGCAGTCCCTTGTCCAGGCAATGACTGGCCCCAGCTGTGCTTGGCTCCACGCATCAGGTGCCTGCAGATTGGTAGCTCTTGGCAGGGGGGCAGGATGGCCTCTCTCGTGCTCCTCCCTCCCCTCCATTTCCCTCTCTCCCCGAGCTCCGTATCCTGCTCCTTCCATTCATTGTGTCAGGACTGCCTATATTCTGGGGTTTAAAAACGGCAAGATTCGCCTTCAAATTCAAATTCTGCAAAAAGGAAAGTCATGTTCTGCTACCTGTCTAAATTGGCAAACTTTTCAAATACGCTTATTTCTGATTTTTGTTGGGGGGGGGGGGAGAAAACACAATGAAGCTGTGTCTCCTCCTGCCTCTTCCCCCCCCCAAGGGTTCCAAGAGTTTGTCCACCTGCTTCCAAGCCTCTCTTTCTGACTGACCTTAAGGACTAGAAACTTGCTCTTGTTTATTTTTTAAAAACCACAACCCTGGTAGTCTTGAACTACGTGGAGAGCCCCCTGCTGGTGCATTCAGGCCATGAGAGCCCCTAATCTTGGCCACTGAATGAGGTTCGCCATCACTGAACATGCAGCTGGCTTGGAAATCAGGGGAGGCTGCGGTGCCCCCCCCCAGTTTGTGCTGGGACTTGGTTCCCCTGCACAGATCCCCCCCTCCTGCTGCCCCCCTCGGCCTCCCCCGCGCTCCGGCACCAATCCCCGCTTCTCTCTGCCCAGGCTTGTACAAGTACTACGAAGACGAGGCCGAGAAGCTGCAGATCGTGGAGATGCCCCTGGCCCACAAGCTCTCCAGCATGATCTTCATCATGCCCAACCACGTGGAGCCGCTGGAGCGGGTGGAGAAGCTGCTGACGCGGGAGCAGCTGAAGACCTGGCTGGGCAAGCTGAAGAAGCGGGCCGTGGCCGTCTCCCTGCCCAAGACCAGCCTGGAAGTCAGCCACGACCTGCACGTGAGTGGCTCGGCGGCTGGGGCTGGGGCGCCTGCAGGGCCCTTCCCGGCTCGCTCGCTCGCTCGGCGGGGATGGGAACGCCGGAGGGCCTGAGCGGGGACCTTCTGCACTCGTCCCAGTCTGTGGGCCCTTCCCAGAGGAGCAGGCGTTGGACTTGGGTTGGCTGTGGGGGGGGCTCGTGGCGGCCAAGTGGAGGAGTTCCGGTCCCGTGTTCAGGTGCGCGCAGCTCTCAAGGAAGCGCCTCAGGTGGTGAGACGGGGCAGGCCTGAGGCCACCACTCATCCCGTGAGGCACACCCAAGGCCTCTGCTGGCCTTCCTGCCTGAGAAGCGGTTCCGTGGGCTGGCTGGGCCAGGAGGCCTGCTGGCAGTGGGGGCCCCGCCTTGTTGGGCCGCCGAGAGAGCGACGGCTGCTCTTCCCGGCTCGGAGACCCTCCCAGTGGCAGTTGGCTGGTGTCTGCTGCCTGGAGAGCCTCTGGGACAGGGGACCGGCTGCCCACCCCCTGTCCTTGGCTGTACGAGGCAAAATGTCCACAGTCCCACACGGCCTGGGTTGACATTGGAGCCACTTGGAGCCCACACGGGCAGGCCAGCCTCTTCTGGCCTCTTGTTCCTGTTGGGGCCTCCCTGAGGCTGCTCCCGTCGGGCCACTGGTCCCCCAAGCTTCGTGTTGCCTACTCTGGCTCCAGCTTGAGAGCACAGGCCTAAGCAGGAGTGAGGCCGGCACAGTCAGGCCAGCAAAGCTTGGCCAGCACAAGGGACACTGTAAAGTGTGTTTGGACCACTCTCCGAGTCAGGGAGGATGGCGCACGTCTGTGTCTGGTCTCTCTGACTCCGAGAGTGGTCCAAAGGTGCTTTACGGTGGCCCTTGGGCTGGCCTAGCTCTTTTGCCTGTTCACATCTCCTGTCCTCCAGGCCCCATCTTGGGGTTTTCCCCCTGGCTTCCACCAGTGTCTTCTGCCTGGACTTTCCAGGACATCGTGGCAATTTGGCCTATAGAAGGGCTTCAGACAGTCAACAGATGATGCCAATCGTGTACAATATTATTATTATTATTATTATTATTATTATTATTATTATTAATTGGATTTCTATCCCGCCTTTTTGCCCGAAGGCACCCAAGGCGGCATTACAACATGAAAATACAATAAAATACAAAATTTAACATTAAAAAGCAATTTAAAAACAATATTAAAACAACACAATAAAACAAAATTAAAACACAATTTAAAAACAACAAGCCCAGTGGATCATAAGGTATGAAATATAAAAATGTAACAAGCCAGCCAGTCAACAGTTAAAAGCTCAATATGCAACTCAACAAACAATATGCAACTCAGTGGGGATTTCTGACATCCTTCCTTTTATTTTCAGAAACACTTGGCTGACCTTGGCTTAACAGAGGCCGTTGACAAAAACAAGGCCGACCTGTCCAAGATTTCGGGCAAGAAGGATCTCTACCTCTCCAACGTCTTCCACGCCACAGCCCTTGAGTGGGACACGGAGGGGAACCCCTTTGACGCAGACATCTACGGCAGAGAAGAAATGAAGAGCCCCAAGCTTTTCTACGTCGACCACCCCTTCATCTTCCTCATCAAGGACAATAAAAGCAACTCCATCCTTTTTATCGGCAGGCTAGTGAGGCCCAAGGGGGACAAAATGCGTGACGAGTTGTAGTGCACATCGGTACGGGCTGGGGGTTTTCTAAAAGGGGATATGATGTTATGTATCCTTACAAATTAACTGGTGCTGCACAGGACTGTGAAGAGCAAAAAATACTCGGTCTGTGCCATTTTTTCCCTAAACATATGTCAAATACTTTTGGGGTGGGGGGAGGATAACTGGTTCGTTCCTATGAATAGCTCTTTTTCTGTTTAAGGGTTTTTAGGTCTTGCACTCACCTTCTTTCTTGCTCGTGTCTTCCGATACTGTCCTTTGCACCTGTCACAGCTCAGAGAACTTGCAGGCCACTTTAGCAGGAGATTATTGGCACCACAAGCTGAGCAATCCTTCCTTTAGACTCTTCTGCCGGTCTGTTCTCTTTCAAATGTGAATTGAGGATCCAGTTCCTCAGGAGCTTATGCGTGGAGGCTGACTCTCTTTTCAGTGTATGGGGCCTACATTGTTTGTGAAAAGCAATCCTGAAGATGTTCCCAAGGATTTTTCACCAATTCTCTGCAGGAAAAACTCAGTTTTGCGGTCTTGTTTGAGAACAGCTGATGCTCAGTAGAGGTGTAAAGTAAAAAGTTGTCTCCTGCCTTTCCTAGTTTGATGCAGCCGTGTCTGAGTCACAAACTACCTGATAAACCCAATCAGTCCAACCAAGGATTTGGATGAGAGGGTGGGTATGGGGGGTGGGCACCGTAGCCCTGTGAAGGCTGGCGGAGCAGTGCTGCTTTGCCTCCAAGAGCCCGCAGTCTCCATGGGCCTGCCTGTGCAGGGGCGCATTCTTACTCTTGTAGAAGGTGATAGTTTTGTATTTATGTCGTAGGTAGCTGAACGGAGAGGCCTGACCTCAGTACGGACTGGGGGACAGGTGATGGGGACTTGTCCCTCATGGATTAACAGAGGCATGCTGTGGGCCAGGCCCTCCATGAATCCATCAGCCTCTATACTATCACTCAAGGCCCAAGCTTCTCTTCCAGAGCAGAATGATTCATGTGTTACCTGTTTGCCTGTAACAATTCTGAATCAACTAAAAATGCAACCTCCTATGTTTAGAGGTGTATTCACAAATACCAGGGGTTGGCACACTTGCTCGCTCACTCACACACTTGAGAATTTCCCAGAATCCTAAGCTGCATAGGGTGGGGATAGCTGACCTTCATGGACTGTCAAGCCCCTTAGTGCCTAATCCAGAAAATCTCCCAAGGCAGAGAACCTAGAGGTCTCTCTTCCTCAGTGTTGCCTGCTCTGCTAGGTAGTGGCTCTCCAAGGTCTCAGCCTAGGATCTCTTGGGTGGCAGAGATTAAAGCTGGGACTTCCTGCTCTGTTTGAGCTGCAGCCTCTCCCCCTATGAATGGCCCACCTGGGAGGGTGGCAGGCCGAAGCACCCATTCCTGGGCTGTTGCCTCCTGGAAAGTAGACAGAGGACAGCAGCAGAGAACAAACGAGCACTTACAAATAAGAACATAACAAGAGCCCCTATTGGGCCAAAGGCCCACCTAGTCCAGCTTCCTGCATCTCGCAGCGGCCCACCAGATGCCTCAGGGAACACACAAGACAACTAGATATGTGCATCTCGTTGCCACTCCCCTGCATCCAGCACTCTGAGGTAGCCTAACTAAAGTAAGGAAGTTGCACTAACCATCATGGCCTATAGCCTGCAACGGACTTTTCCTCCAGAAAGCTGTCCAGTCCCCTTTTAAAAGCATCTAGGCTAGACACCATCACCACCTCCTGTGGCAAGGAGGTCCACAGATTCCTTTTTTCTATTCTCACCCTCACAACATTCAATTTTAGTGGATGTCCCCTGGTTCTGGTCTCCACTAAAAACAGTGACTGGTTGCAGTTATGCAGGGAGTGAGCCTATTTCTCTACTTTCTAGAGATTTGCTGGGGGGTTTCAACAGTCACAGGGATAGCTTGAGTTGGGGGGCCCTTGCCTCTTGTGCCTGGGATTATCCACATTCACTGCTAGGGCAGCATCCTGCACTGCTCTGTGCATTAGCACAAGGTCAGGCATGCCACACATGCTCTTACTGGGATCCTGTTGAACCTCTCTGCATCAGCAGGCACAAATCAGAACCCATTAATGTTCAGACTGGAAATCTGGCTAGAAAGACCTTACTACTGGAATTCTCTGGCACAGTGGTTCCCAAACTGTGGGTCAGGATGCACCAGTGGGTTGCGAGCCAATTTCAGGTGTGTCACCAAGCATCTAGAGCAGCAACATTGAGAATACAGAAAGAGGAGGGCTGTGCGGTTGTTTTGCTTGTGTCAAGGTTGTAAATAGGCTCTCTTTCCTTTTTTTATTCACTTTTAAAATGGCTGAGAAATAACCCACCCTATTCCTGCGTTCTCAGGAAAGCAGCAGGCTCTGGCATCACACTGATGGCACTTCTGGCAGGGGACATCTTGATAGTCATTCTAAAACCCAGGCCCCTATTCTAAAATGTTTGAGAACCACATCGGTTGGTGTTTTGACCTGACTGCTTCTCTCATGTGTGCCATCTCAGAGTTGTAATGAAGGGCAAAAAAATTACAGACCACTCCTAAGAGATGCTGCCCAGTTCTCCCCAGCACTTTTACAGCCAACACATTTGTGTCTCAAGACTCAGAAGTGTCACAGAAGGTTGTACACGCTTGTTCCCTTCCGTTCTCCCTGTGCTAGATCTAGCCCATACAATTCATGACTCTGCATTGGCATGGAGGAAGCCAGTGCTCTTCAGAGAAGCAGAAAGGACATGACTATCTGCAAAGCTAACCAAATATTCCCCTGGTGATTGGGCAAAGAATGAATTTTCGGCAGGTGACACCTGTGTGTAGCAGAAGGAAAGCAACTTCTGAGTTATCCTAGCATAACATCCCTTGCAGGGGCTGTTGCTCTATTTAAGGTTGTGAGCCTTTTGAGGACAAGACTCCCCCTGTTCCAACTCAGGCAGCAAGGACAAAATATGGTCACTACATCAAGCTATGCACTGAACTTTGGAGCACAGAACATGGATGTGTGTACCAGATGTCTCATTTTCCTTCCTGTATCACAAAACTGACAGCTTGAGTTTTAAAATACATATTGTTTTCAAGTGGTTCTGCAGAAATTCTTGTCAGGAAGAACTGGAAGTTTGAATTTGGCACAAGCGTATGTATGTCTCCGTGTTGAGAATGGTGCTTTGACCAGTGCTATGCATGTGGCTTAAGGGCCGTCCCGGATAAATACACAAGCCTCCACACCCCTGCCCCTGAACTGCGGCAATTCCTCCTCACTGTACCACTGCAGTCTCACCCCATCCTGCATCACTACACACAGAAGCTATGCTGCAGACAGTGTAAGGAATGGAGAAGCAGAACACAGGCGCTTTACCAGCACAGAGTAAGCAGCCCTAAGAACAGGCTCGGTCCTTGCAGGCAGTTGGCACTGCAAAATGCCAGTAAAGATGCAGGAGGCAGCAAGTGGAAATTGCAAGGCTCCTTTCTGGTATCCTGCCAAAGGCTTGACATTTGGTGCAACCCTGACAACCACTTTGAGACAAGTAGGCCCACGCTGTGCTGGCCAGGCCGAGGGAACGGCTCACCTCAGGCCACCTACTGAGCTCATGGCAGAAGGGAGATTCGTCCCACTTTGTAGCAGTCTCTCGAGCACCGCACGGCCCCTTCGTCACGTGAATATACAAAACTGCCACAGACTACTGGTGGGTCCAAGCCATCAAACTTTCCAAATTTACTACTAGAAATCCTTTCCAATCACGTTAGATTCTGGCTCTGCTCCCGCACACTACCTTTAACTACTTCTGGAAACAGTCATTGAATAAAACTTGGCGATTTGGGCGAGCCACAGGGACAATACAAACCCGACACTACCAATCAAACTGCTCGGGAGAGGGAGAGCTGGAATCTTTTTCAGACCATGTGGTCTGGTCTGGATACAGCGGCCAAGTTTAAACTCTGGTGCAGCAACTCCCATCTGAATCTTTGAAAGTGCTATAAAGCTGTGCAAGATGGCCGGCCACACAGGCACGGCCAAGACCACGAGCTGGGACACTTCTAATTCTCGTCTCTTCTAAGCTAGGAACTTGCCCGGTATGTTGTGGGGGGGGGGGAGAGCCATTAGCCTCCACCTCATGCAAGGAGTATCATATTGGGGCAACTCCACAGGGGGGCCCCCATACCCAGCCCCCCACTGCCTGCAAGGACAGGTCCACTGGGGAGGTCTCCTAGGCCAGGGTGAGGGAGCCTCATTTCTCCAGGGCTATTTTTAAAATGTTCGGCTGCTCCCCCCCCCCCCCCGGCATCTGCAAATTGTTAAATAGCACCAGAATGCGACCGCCTGGCCCGCTGCCGCCACACACTCAGCAGCAGGTGGCCGCTCCCATCTCGCCTGCATTGGCTGGAGAAGCAGGAATTGTTACCTTCCCTCAGTTGCACGTTACACATCCTGCACCCCCCCCCGGGTTCCCAGGTGACGCGAGGGGCAGCTGGTGCACGCACACTTTCCAAAGCAGAGAATACCCCACTGGGGGCCCTCGCAGAACCTGTGCCCTAATGACCATTGAACAGGATCTAGTCCCACAACAGGCCACAAGTAGCAAACCATCATCCACCATGTTGCATTTTTCCAATTTTATTAAGAGATACTTTACAAGACATTTGAGCATTTTGTCCCAGATGTTGAAAACCTGCAAAAAAACCAAAATGCACCAATGAGTAGCTCTGCGGTTCACACATGTACACAATGGTGCTACTATGGCTACAGTCCTATGTATGGTTCCCAGGGAGTAAACCACAGGAGGACTTCTGGGTAAATATGTACAGGATTGCACTGCAAGTTAAGGGCGCAGCAGGAATAGTTTTCTAACCGGGTGTAACTGTCCTACCCGCAGCTTGTCCAACCCCACACTCAGTCCAACCCCTGCCCGCCTGCAGCTGCAGCCTCTGCCAGGAGTGACCCTGTTGAAGTTGGACTCTTGAGATGAACTGCTTCCCCGCCCCCCCAACTTAGAATAGTCTTTCCTCACTGCCTGCAGCTCAGCATTTTCTTCCCACTTGCTGCATGTTAAGAGGTAAAGGGACCATTGTACACCCCCACATGCTCCTTGGAGGAAGGGCGCTATAAAAATGTGAAACAGACAACTGCATTTGCGCAGGAGCCGATCACCAGTGGGCAGCTTTAGGAAATGCGCCTTTTCTGCCTCACAGGACGCAACACGACCAGCTGTGCTCCTTCAGACGGGGAGTCTTGCGCGAGCACCAGTAGGCGCTTCTCACAACAAGGGCTTCCTGTTCCTGGACAGGCAAGCGCTCTGGGGCCAGGACTGGAGCTGCACCGTCCCCCCCCACTCGCAGGGCAGCATCCGGCGGTGCAGCGCGCTGCCAACTGAGATGGGGCAGCCTCGCGCGCACCATCACGACCTGCGGGGCTCTGCACGGGCTCTCGTACTTCTCGACGGAAGAGGCCAGGAGTGGGTGGTTTAACTAGTCAATGCAGAATCTGCCCCCAGAGCCTCAGGTGCTGCCGAGTTCTGGCTGCAGCTCAGAATTATTAGTGTAGCTGAACGGAGGCAACGCGCCACCAGGCAGCACTGCAGTTTGATCACACCGTTCCCCCCTCCGGCCCCCAGACAGGACAACGCCAGTCCTGCAAGCGAGGGAAGAGCCGCTCCTCACCTCTCAGGCCGTGGGAACGGGCTGCGGCATGGGGGGCTGCTCAGGCTTGGTGCCCTTCTGCTCCGAGACGGGGGTGGTGGGCAGGATCTCCTCTTTGGGCTCCACGATGCTGACGTGGTCCGGCAACGGCTTCTTGGGGCCGATCTTCCCAGTGGGATCCCAGGGCAGCATGATCTTCACTTTGATACCCAGCACGCCTGCGGAGAGCCAGGGACGCTGTCGGGAACCGCGGCCGGACGACACCAGGCTCCACGGGGCCTCTGCTGTTCCCACAGCGCTCAAAAGACACACGGCTGCATGCACACGAGCACTTCCGCTTCTCAGGAGCGCAAACTGCAGGGTGTTATTGAGCTGGGCACTCGCACTCTCATAAGAACATAAGAAGAGCCCTGCTGGATCAGGCCAAAGGGGGCCCATCTAGTCCAGCTTCCTGTATCTCACAGCGGCCCACCAGGTGCCCCAGGGAGCACACAAGGCAACAAGATGCTTGCATCCTGTTGCCACTCCCTTGCACCCGGTACTCTGAAGTAGCCTACTACTAATGTAAGGAGGTTGCACAATCCATCATGGCCTATAGCCCACAATGGACCTTTCCTCCAGAAATCCGTCCAATCCCCTCTTAAAGGCATCCAGACCAGATGCCATCACCACCTCCTGTGGCAAAGAGTTCCACAGATTAACTACCCGCTGGGTAAAAAAGTACTTCCTTTTATCTGTTTTAACTCTCCCAACCCTCAGTTTTAGCAGATGCCCCCTGGTTCTGGTGTTTTGAGAGAGGGAAAAGAACATCCCTCTATCGACTCTATAAGGTGCAAAAAGGGGAAGGGACCACTGCTGCCATCGAGGTGGGCTGCTTCAGATTAACACAGCAGTTCTCCATCTTTTCAGAGGCCGCTGCCCAATTCATAAACGTCTAGGCGTGTGGCTATAATGGTGACTGGGCAGCAGCACTGTGTTAACACTGGATGCACGTAGCCTAGGCTTTGTGAACCACCAAAAACTAGGTCACAATCCACGGGGGGGGGGGTGTCCCAGATCCAGAGTTTGAAAACTGAAGGATTAACGTATCTGGCGATGCAAGAATAAGCTTGTGCACGCGTTGAGCACCCCTGGGCCGGAGGCTCCCTCCTCTCTGCACGCCTGCCAATTCTCTCCACAGCTTGGATTGGAAACCAGGACCGGCCTGCTTGCTATCAGGACGGACAGGCCAACTATAATTTGCCTCAAACTGGAGAGGGGAGGGAGGCGGGCAAGAGGAAGAGAGGCTCATCCTCGCAGTGTCAGGAAACAAGAGGCCTGGAGCGCTTCCTAGCCAGAAACCAGCCAGCCAACGCGGCCTCCGCCAGAACTCACCCTGCCGGAGGAGAACGTGGCGCACGGCCGTGTCGACGTAGTAGTTGACGGGGTCTCCACTGTGGATCATCAGGCCGTCGACAAACTTCATGGACTTGGCTCGCTGGCCACGGAGCTTCCCGGACACCACCACTTCACAGCCCTTGGCGCCACTCTCCATGATGAAGCGGAGGACCCCATAGCAGGCCCTGGGAAGGGGGAGCCCAGTGAGAGGGGCTGGCGAGGCCCACCTGCTTGAAAGGAGCACCCCCCCCCCCACCCCACCCCACCCCACTTGATTTGCTACTGGGGGTGATCTAATCGCAAGCGGAAGGCTGGAAAGGCCAACGCTGGACTCCGGGGGGCTTTTCACCCGAGCCGCAAACTGAGCTCTCCCTCCTCAGACAAATGCCTCGAGATCATCCAATGAACAGGGCGCCTTGGCCAGAGCATCCCGGCACAGCACCAAAGAACATGGCACTGCACGGACTACTCTGAGCAGGCCGGCAACCCTTTCTGACTCGTCATCGTCTCATCACCGAAGGGAATTTCTACAGAGAGTGAAACAAGACCCTCGAGAACACTGCTGTCAAATCATAGTCCGCTGAACAAGGGTGCCCGGAGCAAAGTCTGTCAGGAGCACAAGGTGGGCAACCATGTTGTGACCAAGCCAGCTCAAGCTATAGGGTGGAAGAAGAGAGGAAGGAAGGAGGGAGGGAGGGAGGGAGGGAGAGAGAGCGCTGCGCCAGTGAGCTGTAGCAGAAACAAGATCTGGCGAACGCATTGTGGCTTGAAGTCACACAGGGGCCTGCCTGATTTTCCATGCATTCTGCACTGAGGTGGCCCAGACAAGCAGGACAAACACAAGATTTGCAGTGAGGTCTCTCTGCGCACTGTTCTATGCACCTGACAGAACAAGGCCCTGCGGTACTTTAAGGGCAATGAGTTTGTGGTGGCAAGAACTTCAGGGGGCTAGAATCCTCTCTGCCCCCAACACGAGCAGCTCCACGCCAGTCACGCAACTCGGCAGAACAGAAAGGTTCCCCCTACCACATTCCACGAGTTGTGGCAGAATTCAAGTGGCTCAACTGATGTAACTGCTTCAGCCCCTTCACATTCCCAACCAGTGAACTTCACGTGGGATGAAGGGCTGGATTTTATTCCCCTGATTTTATGAACAGCAGGCAAGGTCGTTGGGGTGGGGAATTGGCAGAGGGAAGCAGAGAATAGGAGTTCATCTAGCCACACAGTTACGGCAACCTGCCTTGGACAATTCAGATCCCTGCCAAAATAATATAAGAGTCGTTTCACACCTGGAAGCAAAGCCGAATTCTGCACACGAAGGTGGACCGTGCAGGGCCAGCACTTACCTGCGCACTGCAAGGCCTCCCAGAAGCTTGTAACGCAGCGACTCTGCCTGGGCAATGGCACACAGCCCTCGTGTGGCCACTTTCTCCGCATAGAGCTGAAAGAGAGCAGCACAGCCATTGGCAACGCAGGAGCTAGCCAAACACACAGGCACTTGCTTACAGCACAGGGTTCCTTCCTTTGCACCATGATACACACACCCACCCACCCAATATGTACCTGCCCACAGAGACTTCCCCAGAATCAAGAACTCACTGAAGCCTTTTCCAGTGCTTGATGGCCTGTCCTGTACTCCATGGGCTGAGCCAAGGAACCCATGCAGAGGTCTTCCTTCCAGGCAGGGCCCGCTTAAACAGTGCATCGTGCAATGCTAGGAAGGTGCTTTTTTGGCATGTGGTCCCAACTAGGAGCCGCACCTGGAGGTCGCAGCCAGCCACGCACTGACACGTTTTGGTCAGGCCTGGTGGTGTCCTTGCCAGGGGGCGGTGCCTATTGGGCCTCCATGCAAACATTCTTCCGGACATGCCTAGCACATGCGGGCAAAGGGACTGAAAATCCAACAGAGAGATTGGCATGGTAAAACAGGGAGCCCCAACACCAACGCAGGGCGGAGACACAGACGAGAACTTAGCATTGGCTGCACCTGAGGCAGGGAGCAAGCAACAGAACCTCTATGTGCTCTTCCCCCACTGCCCCTAAAGGAGCCCAGTGGCCCACCTAGACCGAACTCGGCACTGTGGCGACAACCCCCTGCCACACCAACCCAAGCTTATCTGGATTAATTCCATCAGCTTCTCACCAACCCCCAGCAGTCAGAAGATGGCTTGTGAGAAAAGCAACAGATACAACAACCCAACTTCAGAAGAAAGGCCTGTGAATCAGAGCCAATTCATTCAAACCTCAGCTACTGGGACATTAAGGGGTCATCTGGTGGGCTTATGAAGTGGCTGTAGGCCAGGTGAAGGGAGAGACCCCTCTTCAACTGCAGTTTTTCCTTATTTTCCCAGGGGTGAAGAGGGGGAAAAAAAAAAGGAAATCTTGCATGCACAGACTAATCATCATTGCCTTGTCATCAGACCCACTACACCAGTTAAATTGTATATTCCTGGGGGCAGGTAACCCTCGAGCCTTATGTTACTCTTGTGAGTACTCGGAGGGCACCTGTAACAACCATTTTGTGTGAAACACAGCACAGATGTTTTGATTGGGCTTGTGGACAGCAATTTGGCTTGTTACTTCTAACAAGAAAGTAACCCTGTGGGTTACTAGGCAGGAAAGCTGTGTCCAGGTTCTTACGGCTTTCTTCAGGCTATCAATGACTAGGTTGCACAGACAAGGCAACAAATACTTAGAGGTTAGCAACTTTAGTGGATACACAAAACTGGCTTAGGTGTGCAAAACATATTACGGCCAGGGCCATCTTCTTGCTACCCTTCATCTTTTCAAATCCGCAGCACAGAATACGTGTAACCTCCCCCATCAACCTGAGACCTGATGCCTAGACAAGTACTCATGTAAGCTGACATTTACAAGCCTGCCTTGCTGTCAACCTCGGGGCTCCCCCTTCTCAGACAAATGCCTCGAGATCATCCAAAGAACAGGACACCTCTGCCAGAGCACCCAAGCAGAGCGCCACAGAACATGGCACTGCACGGTCTACTCTGAGCAGGACGGCGTCCATTTCTGACTCGTCATCGGATCATCACTGAAGGGTGTTTAAATGGGAGCAGCAAAAAGCAGGGCATGGAAACCAAGGCAGCCTGTACCTCGACGCTTCCTTCGGGAAAACCAAACCGCTTCTGGACCACAGCTGTCAACTCGCGGATGCGGCGCCCTTTCTCACCCAGAACATTTTGCGTCCTGAAAGCAGGAACAAAACCAAGGGGTTATTACAGCTGAAAGGATCATTTGGGTGTTTGACACATAGTCGCTGCAATGCTGTGGAGGAACAGATAGTCTAACCTTCTCCTCAGCTTGAGAATTGGGACGCATCCTTTCCACATGAGAGAAAGACACCTGAGAGTGGCTGAGAGGGACCTGCTCTTGACAAAAGCAGGGGGACGTGCAAAGCAATACTGCCAAAATTATCAGAGGGGCAAAAACTTCCTTGCAAGGAAAGGCTACAATGTTTGGGCTTTCTGGCTTGAAAATAGTCAAGTTGGGGTGGGGCATGTTTGAGGCTTATGAAGTGATATGTGGGAGGGAGTCGATTGGGAAGCTCTTCTCCATCCTTCACTACACCAAGGATTACCCAAAGACATTGATTTGCAGAAGATTTAAGATGGGTAAATAGGGCACTTCCATACACATTGCATAAATCACTGCAGGGGACCAATCGTGAGAGAAGGCCGCCTCCCTCTCCTACCTGTGGGCTTCCCAAAAGCAGCTGGTGGACACGTATGGGGAGCAGGTTGCTTGACTAGAACGGCCTTTTGTCTGACCCAGCAGGGCTGGCAGGTTAGGCTCCCTCCTTACGAATTCTGGCCCTCCAGAGCTAAGCAGGCTCAAGGGCCCTTTTCCAGGAAATGCAGGGAAATATATGGCAGAGAAGCAGCACTCCTAAGCAGGCAGCCCATGC
Organism: Lerista edwardsae; assembly: GCA_029204185.1. NCBI lineage: Eukaryota > Metazoa > Chordata > Lepidosauria > Squamata > Scincidae > Lerista > Lerista edwardsae. The sequence goes on along the minus strand of JAJKFI010000017.1, from coordinate 3,128,252 downwards.
AAAACACTCACCGTTGAACAGGATCTGGAACAGTTTGCCAACCTGGGGGCTATGACCCCCAAGAGCACCCGGAAACACTACATGTCCCCTTAAAGGGGGTGGCATTCTGTGATGACAGCACTTCTGGGTTTGTGCTGCCACCACAGCAAGAAAAAGGTTTTCTGGCCTTACCAGGCAACAGCTGGAGACAGTGCAAAGTCCAGGTTTGTGCTGCCTCCCGGTAAGTCCAAAAAACCCCTTTTCTTTCACTGGCAGTAGTGGGAATCCAAAGGTGCCACTGCCACCAAGCCACCACCCGCATCAAGCCCACACAGACTTAGAGGTTACCCAGCCTTTGAGTAGAAGTTGGAAAGCCCAGCTCTAGAGGTTTCCAATGGGACAGCCAAGTCACTGTTTGAAAAAGCTGATGCTTCAAGTGGGAGATCACAGGTTCTTGTCCACAAACAGTGAATCCAAATAACCAGGAAGGGCCCTGTACTATCTCAACCAGCATGAGGGAACGACGAGAATGCCCTCCTGCCTTGACTCACACAAGAGACCCGAGCACAGGGGAATTTTAAAACATGTGAAACCTGGCCACGTACACAGATAAGAGTGCTGCGGTCTGCATCAAGTTATCCCATCATGGTACATTGTTATACGTGTTAGGACGTCCATATCCTCACAAATGATGAATATGCACAACAGAGGTGTTTGCCAGGCAGGCAAACAAACGCCTACTCCTCACCTGGTAGCAAGAATGATTATTTCTGTCCTGGTCGGGGTAACTCGGACCTCCACCCCAGAGTAGCCATCTTCAGCCAGCTCCCGAGTCAGAAATTCATTCAGCTCAGCTTTGAAAATACCATCAGCCACAAACTTTAAAAAAAGGATCAAACAGGGTTACAAGAAGCCACTCAAAAGGGACCTTCATGATTTTCCAATTCCAGCCCATTTTCACTCTGGAAATCCTCCTTGCTCCCTGAAATATAGCTGACAAAGTGCTGAGCTAGTACTGCGCAGGGTTAACTTGAACATGTAATAATACAACTGCCCTTAAGACTGGGAAGATGCTCTACTGCTCTTGGCACCGAAAGTTTAACACAGCATGTAGAGATCGGTTCTACAGCCTCACCATGAAGGCTTTTGCAAGTGGGAGTCTGTTTACCGGCTAGTTTGTTCCAGATTAGAGCCTTAGAGTTGCTTCTTTGGAGCAAAGCTAAGGGATTTATTTAAGAATCAAGTGCAGCAGCTCAAGTTCTGGCGGAAGAATGTTCCAAGAGTTTTGTATCTGTGCAAGACCACAGAGTACATCTTCACAAGCAAGAAGGCGGTAAAGTCACAACTGCAACTATCTCCAGGATCTTCCAAAGCCTTCGACAAGTTGCCTTGCTTCTTGGGCTCCTCTTTCCCATCTAAGCTGCTGCACGTAAGAGTAAAAATGCAATTGGGGCATTACATTGGCTGGGCCTCGTCTGCCTTTGACTTGTGGAAAACCTATACCAGGTACGTTCAAGTGAGGTCAACTACCAAGAGGAAAGGGTGGTTGAGGCCTACTCATTCGGGCAGCTTGAACAGCCCAGACCAGCAACAACCATAAGCTTCATGCAACCACCCCTGAACTAGCCCCAAAGTCAGGCCTGCAAATAGTGCATTGCCTGGAGGTTAACAAGAACCCAGGAAACCACAGGAGGAAGCCCTTGCAGAGCATAAGGTTGCATAGCATGTGTGTTGTGTTCCTCTTTAGATTTCCAGGTACAGACTGGGACGGAGCGCCTACACCTGTCACCACTGCACAGAATTTGGGCAGGTGCTGCTTTTGAAGCCCTTCCACGTTGAGCTGCCCACATGCCTTCCTCCATGCAATGGTCGAAGGTGCAGGCGCTCTGCCCCAGCCCGCATCGTCAGTAAGGACTATGCGCGTGGACGGGCGCCGCTGCCTTCTATGCCAAGCTGCGTGAGTCTCTTTGAACGTCTGGACGCCAGCAGGAGGTCAGCGCCCCCCCCCCCCCCCGGCCCGGGGCGGGGACCCCCCCCCAAACCCCCCCCCCCCCCGCAAGGCCAGAGCCACAACCCCCGGCCCGGCCCTTCCTTCGGGGCTCCTGGCGCCCATTCGAGCCGCGCCGCCCCTTCTCCCAGACACTCCCCAGCCCAGGCAGCCGCACAGCCCCCGCCTTGCCGCCATATTCTGCCAGCGAGGCCCGGGCCGAGGCTGCAATCCACGTCCATCCGCCGGCCTCGGAGCCCAGAGAGGCCGACCGGGCCGGCCCAGACCCAGAACGCGACTGTCTGTCATCGACCGCGCCGACATTTCACGGCCTCGCCACCCTCGCTGCCGGCCCTGGGCCGCGAGGGCACCTCGAGCCCCTCACCTTTCGCTTCTTGGAGATCTGCACCGCCATCTTGAGTCGCGCCGCTCGGGCGAAAAAGAAGGAGCTTCCGGCACCGCAAAGGATTATAGGGCCGTTTGCCCTCGCTCGCCATTGGGAAGTGCTCGTCACGTGGCTGAGGGGAGCCGCCTTGCATGGTGGGGAATGTAGTTGTCGCGTCTTTGACGTACGCGCTCCCGCGGAAGGTTTGGGACACCGCGCTCTTCGCTACTTCCCATTGGTCCCTTTAGTGCAGAATGCATCCTGGGAAATGTAGTCTTTTTTCTTTGCTAACCAGAAGACGAGCACAAAGGAAAACGTCGTGAGATGCAGAAATGACAGTGCGCGTGGTCAGCGGTTAATAGCACACCAGCACACAACCCCCTGTACTGGGTCAGTGGCGTTCCTGGGGCGCTGGGGCAAAATGCTAAGTCTTGCAGGAGCCTGAAATCCTGGGTAAAGCGGCCCCTCGCCTTCACAGCCATTCGCGGGAGCTTTACCCAGGAGCTCAGGCTCCTGCAAAACTTAGCATTCTGCTCCCCTCCCCAGGAACGCCACTACCCTGGCTGCTTACCACTTGATGGAGCCAATGTACTCCTCTCCCTGGGCTTGCTCAGCGTCTACCGAGCAAGCCAGGCAGGGTCCCCACTCCCGTCTCCTGCTCGCCAACCGGGGAGGCGCAGCAGCCTTCGCAAGCCCTTGGGGAGAAGGTGCGCGGAAGAGTAACTTGACTCAGAGTTGTTCGATACAGCAAGCGCGTCTTGACGACCCAGGCCTTGACCCGGATCAAGGTGCGCGTGGATGGAGAAGCGTCTGCTGCTGCTGCTGCTGCTGCTGCAGACGGGAAGAGCTTGTGACGGCGAACAGGGCGGGCATCGGGTGCCATTCCCAAGGGTAGCCACAGGAGGGCAGGCGCGACCCGCTGACTAAGTTCCATTCTTTGTCTCCGCGAGAGGCTCGAAGTGCTTTCTGCGGACCCCTGGAGTTCCATGGAGGCGCGTGTCGTGTGTGCGGGACTCAGCCAAGCGCGGGGCAAAGGGGAGTGCTGGGCATGCTCTTGGGCGCACTCGAGCCCTAGTTCTCATATACAGAGCAGCTGAGCAACAGTTTCTGGACCGCAGAGCTATGAAATGCTCACCTATGCACAATGAAGACTAAGCACACACACCCCTGCTAACTGAGCAAGAGGCACTTTTTCAATTGGTGTTCCTCTTATGTTTAGCAGGGGGAGAGTAATTGTCCCTCTTCACCCCTGCGCAGTGTCTTTTCTAGTGGCTGTTGCTGGGGGTGTTCTGCATTTTTTAAGATTGTGAGCCCTTTGGGAACAGGGAGTCATTTATTATTATTATTATTATTATTATTATTATTATTATTATTATTATT